>JBBMJZ010097435.1:0-22715 GCA_037833815.1 Zingiber zerumbet | reverse complement strand
GGAGGGCACCCCGGTGGTGGACAAATGGTCAAACTATTAGGTGTTGAGTGGGGGGCAGCTATCGGGCGACCTCCGGCCGTCCGTCCGAACCCAAACTATAACCAATAGGGGACAATGAACCCAAGAAGTAATCACAACCATTTGCGACCGGATCGCAACGACGATCCAATCATAATTTCATGTGGCACATCTCCTGGACCGTAAAATTACGGTCCAAGAGATCTGGACTCTTGTCCGTGAGACGCTCGCGAACGACTATGTTAAAATTCAACTCGAGTTTAAATTTAACTGAGTTAGTGTACAACTCAAACTGGTTAAATTAGAAATTGAGCTCAAACCTAATTATTATTAATTCGGTGATTTAAATTAATAATAATATAAATATTTATAATACATAATATATTAATTAATTTATTAAAAAATAAAAAAAAAATCGAACTCGATCGAGCTCGAGTTTAACTCTACGTGCTCAGGTCCGAGCCAATATAAATCGAGTTGAGCCGAGTTTGAGTCTAGCAGGCTTGAGCCCGGTTTGGCCCGGCTCGCATGTGATATATTTCCAAACTAAAATTGGAAATATTAAAAAAAATATTTGAAAATAATATGTAAATAAAAATATAAATTATGGATCAAATGAAAATTTCTCTTATTTAAATAGGCCGAGCCCCCCGAGCGGCTCATTTGACTTAAAAAAAAAAACCTAGGATTAAGTCGATCGGCTTTCATTCCGGAATCCCGACGCGCCGCCCCTCTGTCGCCGGCGATGGAGGACGTTTGTGAGGGCAAGGACTTCTCGTTTCCGAAGCAGGAGGAGTCCATCCTCCGCTTCTGGTCGTCCATCCGTGCCTTCGAGACCCAACTCAAGCGCACCGAGGCAATGCCGGAGTATGTCTTTTACGACGGCCCGCCCTTCGCCACCGGGCTCCCCCACTACGGCCATATTCTCGCCGGTACTATCAAGGACGTCGTAACCCGCTACCAGTCCATGAACGGACGTCACGTCACTCGCCGCTTCGGCTGGGACTGCCACGGCCTCCCTGTCGAGTTCGAGATCGACAAGAAACTCGGCATACGTAGCCGGGACGACGTCTTCGCAATGGGTATCGCCGCGTATAATGAGGAGTGCCGCTCTATCGTCACGCGGTACGTGAATGAATGGGAGCAGGTGATCACGCGCACGGGCCGGTGGATCGATTTCAAGGACGATTACAAGACGATGGATCTCAACTTCATGGAGTCGGTGTGGTGGGTGTTCGCTCAGCTGTGGGAGAAGGATCTTGTGTACCGCGGGTTCAAGGTCATGCCTTACAGCACCGGGTGCAGGACGCCACTTTCAAACACTGAAGCCGGGATGAAATATAAGGTTCTATTCAGATTTCTTTTGTTTTTTATC
Organism: Zingiber zerumbet; assembly: GCA_037833815.1. NCBI lineage: Eukaryota > Viridiplantae > Streptophyta > Magnoliopsida > Zingiberales > Zingiberaceae > Zingiber > Zingiber zerumbet. The sequence goes on along the minus strand of JBBMJZ010097435.1, from coordinate 21,322 downwards.
AGTTCTGTTCAGAAGTGAATTTTACATTTGAGCCTCTATCATCTCATTTCGTCCCCTTTTGATAATTGTAGGATGTCTCGGACCCTGCAATCATGGTGTCATTTCCAATAGTTGATCATCCTGATAATGCGGCGCTTGTAGCATGGACAACTACTCCATGGACACTTCCTAGCAATCTTGCTCTGTGTGTCAACGCTGATTTTGTGTACGTAAAGGTCAGTCTTGTCTTAATGCTAACTTTATTCAGCGTTGTTTGTTAGCTTCTTTCCTTAATGCGGCGCTTTTGGTTTTATAATGACCTAAAGGCAATTTGACTATCCAGTTTATTTTAATATGAATATTTTAATGACTCTATCACCAATTAATTATTCACATGCCAATTTATTTTGAATAAAGTGCATAACTCATTTCTCATGAATACCGATCTTAGTTTAACTAATCTTATATACTGTAAAATTATTTTTAAAATACTAATGTTATATTGTCACAATTACATGCTTATGATGCAATTAATTCAATGCAACACAGATCAGTTATTATTAATTTTTCACTACCGAATAGGGATTTGGCTAAAAACAACATCCTGTATCATATGCATTGTTTAGGATTTCGGCAGCTTCTAACTAAAACTTCTCTAGTTTAAGAGAGAATATTTATTTGTACTAATTCAGAAAACTTCAACCATTCAAATCTTAGAACAAGTCAAACTGTTTTCCTCTCGTTCTAAGGAGTAGTCTTCTATTTGTTTAGACAACACTTTGGACTATTATCTCGTGAGATCATGTGCATTCTACTGATTTTTGAATTCAGGTTTGTGAGAAATATTAATCAAGAGGCCAATTCATAACTAGTTGTATGCATTGTATGTTTGGCTTCCTGGTGATGATGGTGCTATACAATTGGCATTACCAGGTGGAACGTGACTATATGTATTGCTGTATAGTGGCCACCCACAAAATTAGAATTGTGATAAACCACAAGTTTGTGTTGAACCAAATCAAATAAAGTTCATTATTGCTTGCCTTCTTTTCAAACAGTAAGGATTTTTTTATACTTTTTAACATTTGGGGTTTGTGGGAAGCAATCTCCATAGAGGTTTGGGGCAACTCTGACTTTGGTAGGGTGTTGCTCATCCTGTCATCCTTGCAGAGGTTTGAAGCATGGGCACTCAAACCCTCATGTCGACCAATCAGGTTCTATTGGACTCGATAGAGTATGGGGATAAGTTGCTAGGAAGAAAGGTCATTACTATTGTAAGTTCATATTGAAAGCTGATTTTTTCTATTGTTGATTGGGGTAGTCAATGACCACTTTGAATGATTCCTGTAATTTGTAAGTTGTCAGGCTCAGATATGTTTTATTTTTGCATTTTGAACAGCATCATACTTGTCATTCCTTTGCACGTTTTAAACTCTTGTATAAGTTTTTTGTTTCTGTTTCCTTGTGATTCCTATGTAAACAATGACAGGTCCGAGAAAAAACATCAGGTGCAATATACATTGTTGCAGAATCTCGATTGTCCCAGTTGCCTAGCAAAAAGTCAAAATCAGAATCAGCTGGAGCAGTTGTGCCTCCACAAGACAAGTCATCAGCCAACTCTAAAAGCAAGGGAACCACCAGCAGTAAAACCAAGAGTGGCGTTGATGCTGGATCATATCAGTTAGTGGAGAAATTAACAGGCGCTTCTTTGGTTGGATTGAAGTGAGTAAAAATTACATTTTGCCAAATGTTTCGTTCTACCTATTTGTAGGTACCCATGGTCACGATCACTGATGTAAAAAGTGTTTTATGCGGCTGCATATGCTTAACTAATGAAGGATTACGTTGCATATCCTATATGTGGTATAGATATACAGTAAAAAAATTTATGCATCCTATGTGTGGTATAGGAGAAGGCAAGTCAATATGTGTGCTGCACATTTGACGTGCCCATGCCTAACTTCAGATCAAATTGATTGTCAAATACAGATATATAAAAGATGATTTGATAGTTAGTACTATAGGTATGATAAAATTAGTATCTGATAATGATAAACAATGATGAAAGTAGGCTGTGTGTGATGTTTAGAAGTTCAATGATATATTTTTTAGATTAGTTCTCTCTCATAGATGGCTTTCTTGTGGGTGTTTTGTAGACTTGTTTAGGACTAGATTAGCTGTAAGGTTAGCTATATAGTAAAGTTTATTTGATGCTACAGGTGAAATTTACAAGTGGTACAATGTAAGGTATTTTATGTGATCGCGGCTTTGGAGATACAATGAGAAATAACAATCTTATATCTTTTAACTACAACTTCATGGGTTTGAGCTTTCTAAGTTTCAATTTCTAAAGGTGTCAACTGCATCTACTTTCCACTAATTGTATAACTATTTTGTAGGATTCTAGCCTTTCTTTCTAGAGTATAAGAGTCAATGTTCCTTTTTTTCTCTGTTACTCGTCAATGACAAATTTGTGTTCAACATTTTTTGTGCAAAAAATTCCCAAAATCCTTTTGGAAATTCAGACATCAATTGTCTTATGCAATTTTTTTTCCAGTACTGAGCTGTCATAATGTTGTTTGTGCAGATATGTTCCTCTGTTTGATTACTTCTTGAAGTATTCGGAGACAGCCTTCAGGGTAATTGCAGACAGTTATGTAACTGATGATAGTGGAACTGGTGTTGTTCATTGTGCACCAGCTTTTGGTGAAGATGATTACCGGGTCTGTGTGTCTTCTGGTATAATTAAGGTCAGAATTTATTGATCATTTGTGGTTGTTCAAAGCCATTGTCATTTCAGATCACGATGCAATCAAAATAATCAACAATATTCTTCTAATATTTTTTTGAGCAATAACTTCAATTATTTCTCCAGATTTTTGCAAACACCTATAGGACCTTGTAGCATTTGGACCTCTATGCAAATAATGTTAATGTAAATATTTAATTGTTTGGATTAAACATGCGGGTAACTACATTTTATGCTTTGATTAATATTCTAGTCATTGCATTTTGGTGTCTATCAAATGCAAGTATGCTTCAAAGGGCCCAAATTGTCCTTCAGATGCAATTAATGAATTAATAACACATTGGCACTTTGTCACTTTTGGTCTTTGTTGCTTATGCTTGGAACTGAGCCTTCATTATTTTCATTTTCAAAACCAAGTTATTATCAAGAGGAGTTGACTGAAACTGTTTTAGGTTGCTGACATAATTATTTGCTTTTAATGAATAGGATGTGGATCTTTTTGTGGCAGTCGATGCTGATGGTTGCTTTACTAAAGATGTATCCGATTTCTCTGGACGCTATGTTAAGGATGCTGATAAAGATATTATAAATTCAATTAAGGTAAGACATTTGGTTGACAGGCTTACTCAATGTATATGGTGTTAGGCGATTCATGACTAATTATTGAGATGTGTTTTAATCCTTCTTTATATAACTCCAGAATTTGCAGGATGACAAATTCTTATGTGGTATGCTTCTGTTGAAATTTTAAAACAGTTCTTAATTTTTGAAATAATTATATATGGAATTCTTGTAAGATTTTCATTTGAGTATGCTTGCTTTTAAAATCTTAGTTATAAAATTTGATAAATCCTTGGATATTAATGGCGTATTTAGACCCACACAGTTGACCTGAAAATATGTGTCACTATTTTTTTTTTTTTTCGTAAGGTGATTCCTCATGCTTGTTGTCTTTGATGGAAATTAATATGTCACCAAGTTTTCTTGTTTTTCTTATGTCGTTAGCGCAAAAATGTTCAAAATTCAATACATATATTTATTTTATCTACATCACTTGTTCATCTTATCTTTATGTTGGGGGGTCATTAATTATTACTTGTAGAACTTCTCTAATGTTTGATTAGGTGAAAGGAAGACTTGTTGATAACAAAAGTATGGTGCATTCTTATCCTTTTTGCTGGAGATCAGACACTCCCCTTATATATCGAGCGGTTACTAGTTGGTAAGTCACATTTTAAAGTTGTTGATTGAATTTTTTTTTTTATAAATTAAGTTTTTAGTTCCACTTTTCTATAGGAAGTTTGACTTGCTAATAATGGGTAGACTAGTTTTTGGTATTTTTAGAGGTGACTTACATGCCTGGAATAAGATGTCAACCCGTGCCAGGACGGGTGAATTTTCCTTTTCGCTCCCTGATTGGCACTGAAACCATGTGGCAATGGCCGAAATGGAGGTGTGAGACTGCTGCGAGATTGCAGTAGCCTTGTGGCGGTCTCTGTGAGGTTGCGATGATCTTGTGGCAACCTCTACGAGGTTGTAGAGGGTAGGCGTGGTTGGCGCGCGCATCCTTGCAACGGTTCTTTATTTTTCATTTTTTCCTAGAGTTAATTCCTTTCCCCCGTTAATTTTTTCCCTCCATCCGTTAATTTTTTTCCTCCTTCAAATGCCCACGAGGGCCCCTCTTAACTTCTTTAAAGATGGTTAAATTTTTTCTATCCTTCATCCATCCACAAGGTAAACACAGAGAAAAAAAACCTCTTCAAAGATGGAGGAGATAGATTGTTAGGAAAGATTAAAAAAAATATAATCTCGAACCTTATAAAATATACTATTGTTAATGAATTAAATTATTCTATATATAAATTTAGTTTAATTTTAAACTGATTAAAGCTTGCTTACATGATTATGGAGATCTTTTTTTGCTGTCAGGTTATTGCTCTTATTTTGAAGAAATAATTTTGTGCTGTTGAACTACCTGATTTTGAATCTATTATTTCAGCTTAACTTTTCAAGTCAAAGCATGTTTGTTGACTAGGTTAACCATTTTGTTAGTTCAAATGAAATTGATTATTCAATTGTTGTTTGGATGACTTAAATTGGGAATATTGAAAAGTTGGTCATCTGTTAAATTATAATTGTGTTTGACTTTACCGCTGATGATGTCAATCATGTTCTGCACATATGTATTTATATTTCTTGTTGAATCTTTTCAATCTTTTAGTGGTTTGGTAGCTAGAAATCCTTGTGCCTATCAAAGTAACTACAATTAAAATTTTACATTAATAAGAAAAATCATTCCTCAATCTGGGGTTGCAAGTCCAATAGTCCATTATGCATAAAAGTTCGCGGATAGTGAGAATAAAAATGTTCCGTTTTTTTTGTAGTTGTTATTATGAATTATGTAGTTTCACATCCATGCACTTGTATGTTCAGGTTTGTTTCAGTTGAGAAGATTAAGGAACAGTTGTTAGAAAGTAACAAGCAGACACATTGGATCCCTGAATATGTGAAGGTTTGATCTTTTCCATTTTTTAGAATTTGTGTAGAACGAGACAGCTGTTACGGTCCAAATCTACTTTTAACTACAGGAAAAAAGGTTTCATAACTGGCTTGAAAATGCTAGAGATTGGGCTGTTAGCCGAACTAGGTTTTGGGGCACTCCTCTGCCTATTTGGGTCAGTGAGGATTTCATTGAGAAGAGGGTTATTGGTTCTATTAGTGAACTTGAGAAGCTATCTGGTGCTAAGGTGCATTCTTGCTTTATTTTTTGGTTGGAATTCTTTTAATATGTCATCTGAATTCTCACCTTTTTACATTGTCTTTTTAAGGTTACTGATCTTCATCGTCACAATATTGATCATATAACCATTCCCTCTGAACGTGGTCCAGAGTTTGGTGTTCTTCGTCGTGTGGATGATGTGAGTTTTCTCAAGACAATTTATGTGTGAATATTCAGACATAAATCAGTATGGTATTTTATACTTGTCGTTGCTTTTTATAATTCACACATATGATCACCATAACTTGGGCTTTTTGAGAACTGTTTTTTGTGCAAGTGTTTTCCCATGATGCTAGTGATATTCCAAAGTATAAATATTATTTGCTTAATTGCTCTAATCTGCTTGTTGTTGCCAGTTCTTGATTGAACAAACTCATCTAGCTTTCATAGGGTTGATGAACAAAAACAAGCTCTCTTAATGATTTTTTTTTTTATTTTATAAAATGCCACATGTCCAAGTCTGTGGAACAGTGCAGATATGCCACTGCATGAACTTGAATTATCCACATTCCTCAACCACCAATATTTTGGCGTCAGATTTTAAAGATAGCATAAATTGATGAGCTTTTAGTTGGATTGATTAGTTGATAAACAGCTAAGTTGATTGTTAAAAGTTGTTAAATAAAGCTTGATTGGTTTCTTCTGGTGTTGCAGTTTATACTCTATATACTCTGCAAATGATTTTCTATTGAATCAAGCTGTATTTTGTTGGGTGATGAATAAATTTTTTATACATCTTCCAGGTTTTCGACTGTTGGTTTGAGAGTGGGTCAATGCCATATGCTTATATTCATTACCCTTTTGAGAATGCCGAACTCTTTGAAAAGAACTTTCCTGGACACTTTGTGGCTGAGGGAATTGACCAAACCCGAGGATGGTTGGTTTTTCTCTTATAGCTATTTTTGAAGCATGTTAAATAGATTCTATTCTACATATAACCTTGTGTTAATTTCTAATGCTATTTTCCACCCTCTTACTCCATTTTCATCTTTTAGTCTCTAAATGAGCCTCACTATCTCTATACAACAATTTGAAGGGTTTTTTTTGGTTTAAGTTTTTCTAGATCAGCTTTATTCATTTTAGTTGATTGTTTAATTAGAGATGTTAGATATGTAATTTGACTGGTAAGGCAAATGTTTTGTTTGTTTGTTTGTTTTTTATTAGCACCTGTTGTCTTAGGTTTGAACTCTTCTGTATACACTCTTGATTATTCCTACGTTAATGCAACTAACAGAGACAACTCTAATTGGTATGTGGTGGGGGTGCAAAGCTGCAGTCTTAGTCATAGCATTTGCCATGAATTTAGGATATGAAACTAACAGAGAGGCCTAGCTGATGTGTAACTACATTAATGACACTGGTGAGAGAAGATGAACAAGACTGCAAATTGGACAAAAAGGATTTGGAGTGAGAAATATGCATAAAATGAGAGAGGATGCCAAAACAACAAAATATCCATTCTTTTTTTATTTACCATGCAAACAAATCTTGTTCAAGTTAACACAACCTCCACTAACTTCTTAATCATGATTAAGCTATCATCAAACCTTTTAATCATTTGGTTTGCTACATTGAGTTGAATGATTTTATAGCTCACATGACCCAAGACTATATTTCCTTCATGTTCGTCTTGTCTTTTGTTCTAATATTGAAAGTTCATGCTCAGTGTATTTGATAGGTTGTTGCTTAAACACTTCTACTTTGGACAATTTGTTCCTGTATTTTTGAGACCTAAGTACTTCCATTGACATGTTCGCTTGAGAACCTGATGGTTGGTTTATTAAGTTCTTGATGACTGTGTGATAGTTTTGACTTTAAAGGATTACTTTTGACTATCATATTGAATTGTTTTCGGAGGATCTATGTACAATCTGCTTGTTCATTTGTGCATCTTTCTCATCATTTAGTGTCTTGAAGAATATGCAATTTATTGATATTGTTTAAGCTCATAAATCCAATGATTTTCAGCACTATTGAGTAATTTGTGTGTGAGAATATACTGAGCTAGCCTGTCTCATGCTAGTTCCTATTGACACCTCAGTGTTTTTTTTTATGTGATAATATTTTAGGTTCTATACACTTATGGTGCTATCTACGGCGTTGTTTGGGAAGCCAGCATTTAGAAATCTCATCTGCAATGGTCTTGTGTTGGATGAGCATGGGAAGAAAATGAGTAAAAGTTTGAAGAACTATCCATCGCCAACTGAAGTCATAGGCGATTATGGAGCGGTATGCAATTAGCTTCACTAACAATAAGTTAATGTTAAGTTATGATAATTTGTTTTTTTCATATATATACAATTTCCATGGTTATAATGATTACATGGAACCTACAGGATGCATTGCGATTATATTTGGTTAATTCTCCTGTAGTACGTGCTGAGAATTTGCAGTTCAAAAAGAATGGCGTGTATAATGTTGTAAGTGGCTCTTTTTATCATGATTTGTTTGCCATGTGGACTGTCTGTGATGTTTGTTTTAATATATTGTTACTGTTGCCTTTTTTGTTTTGCTTAAGCAGGTCAAAGATGTCTTCCTTCCGTGGTATAATGCATATAGATTCCTTGTGCAAAATGCAAAAAGGCTTGAGGTTGAGGGTCCCACATCCTTTGTTCCAGCGCATTATGAAACTCTTCATAACTCTTCAAATGTGCTTGACCAATGGATAAATTCAGCTACTGAAAGTTTAATTCAATTTGTTCGTCAAGAAATGGATGCTTATCGGCTGTACACGGTATCTGCATATCTCCTTAGTGCTCATTTTATTCTAAACTTTAAAATTATGATATGTGAATTTTTCGCTTTTTTTTCTTCTTAATGTGGTTTTTTTTTTTGCAGGTCATCCCATATCTTTTGAAGTTCATTGACAATCTTACTAACATATATGTGCGGTTTAATCGAAAGAGATTGAAGGGGCGTACAGGAGAAGAAGACTGCATAATGTCGCTTTCAACTTTGTATAATGTATGTACATCTTTTTTAATTGTGGGATTTATCATTTTGTATTGCACTTTCTCTTCCCATGTTTGTAGTGCAAGATATTGCATGATACTTTTTATTTCGATTGCATTTGATGTTGTTTAAACTTAAAACCATCATATATTTATCTATTTCATCATTGTGCTAGTATTTCTGATCAGATAAAACCATCATAAGGAATACATTAAGTGGGGAAAAACCATTCATAATGAAATTTTTTGAGGCAAACCATTGAGAATAGGTCCAAAAAAAAAATCTTGGCTTCAGACTCACACTTGTAAGGTCAACTTTGTTGTTATTTATTTTTAAGCAATTAATGAGAAATACTAAGGAAAGAAGGGTTTTCTCATGATTTCTATTTACTTGTGAAAATTTATTCTAAAGTTCCTGGACTTTTATTTTGGTGGGTTTTAGAGAGGCAGTAAACATCTAGTAATTCAATCTTTGTATAATAATATAGTTATGTAAAATGTAGCTAATAATTTATGTAATTATAGGTTGAAACACTATCTTTAAGCTCTTATCTTTTTTATTGATACTAGATGAACTTATTAGTCATATTCAGTATAAATCTCCCTAGTGAATGTTATTTCCACTTAGTGGTCTGGTAATAGATGAGAATTAAGATACACATTTGAAGTTTAAAAAAATAGAAATCAAACACATTTGAAATTGAATATACAAAATATTCTTATAGTGTTTCAACAATCCCAAGTTTGAATGAACAATGTTAATAATTGTGTTAGGCCTTGTTAGCCAATGCCTAAACGGTCTAAATACATATGAGTGTCACTAGGACTGGATAGTTGTAAGTGATCCTAGGGTCTTAACTGCCAATTACCTTGATAATAATACAACCTTGCATAGAGCTCAATGGAACTTGCATAGGAGGCCAATGCAAGGATAAGAAACATGTAATAGTTGGGACAAACATGACTTGATGATGATGATAATGATGACAATATATTTTAGCAATAATAGAATAAACAGTGAGATGATAGTTAAGTTGAATGGTTTAGATATTTTGGATCTATTATTCAACAGGGAGGTATTTGAATATGTTTTGATAGAATAAAATTTCTGGACCTCGTGTTTTATTTATTGCTCTTTTGTTATTTATTTTATTGGTTTTGGTGCAAGTCTCTACCTTTCATGCATTGTCAAATCCTTCAATGACTGATCTATATCATCATCCAATATTTGATGTGATAAGATGAAAACTCTTATTACTAACTTTGCTTTTGAAAACTGATATCACTGCAGACCATTTTTTTTTTTTGCTCTTTCCAGGTCATCTAGATTTCTTTTCAGTTACCTAAGCCAAGCTTCATTTTAATCTTAAGAAGCATTATTAAATTCTGCATAATGTGATGAATACTTTGATCACTCATATATAGTTTGATATTTTTTAGGTACTTTTAACTACCTGCAAAGTGATGGCTCCATTCACTCCTTTCTTCACAGAGGTTCTTTATCAAAACCTTCGGAAGGTCTCTGATGGATCTGAGGAAAGCGTTCATTATTGTAATTTTCCTTCAACAATAGGGAAGGTATAATTATCAGTTTCTTAGCAGCAATTTTTCTGTTTCTGTTTCCGGTTCCATTTTAACTTGCTTAAATATCTTCTGCTGATATCTTTAGAGGAACAAGCGCATTGAACAAAGTGTCACGAGGATGATGACCGTCATTGACCTGGTGCGCAACATTCGGGAGCGTCACAGTAAACCTCTCAAAACACCACTCAAGTATGAGGAATTGATTTTTACTTTTTACTATAATGTTTTCCTGTTTTTGAGCAAGTGATTTTTTTCTTTTATTTTCAGGGAAATGATTGTTGTTCATCCTGATTCAGACTTCCTTGAAGATATTACTGGAAAGTTGAGGGAGGTCTGGTTTCAACTAAATTTTGTTTATGTGCATCAGTGCTGTTTCCATTTGCATTTGCTACTCTTAATTTAAAGATTTTAATTTTTTTTGGGTGTAAATTTATATGAATTATATTAATATTCGCTCTGGTTAACCCATCTCTTGCCATTGGAGTTTAGTAGGAAAATAATAATTCAGAAAGTGACAAATTTCTGTTTATGATTGTTGTTGTTCAAGAGCATAGAAAATCCTAAATGCATTAAACAGATTCAGTTCTAACTTCTAACTGACCAGATAAGAATAGTGAAATTCACAAACCCCAATATTAGTAATACTTTGCTAATTTTAGATTTTGAAAGCAAACCAAGCTCCCAAGAGAACAATGAACGCTAAAAGAAATACCAATCCCTTTTGTTTTTGTATTTATTTTGAAGTTACTTAGCATCTTTCATGTGCTATTTTCTGTTAAAATTTTGCTTTATTACACCTTTCATCGTTCAAATATTTAGCTCTGTTCTTCCAATATGGGATCACTTCAAGGAAGTGAAATGCAAATGTTCTCTGGATATTGTAGTATGTGATGGAGGAGCTCAATGTTAAATTAGTGGTTCCTTGCAATGATCCTTTGAAGCATGCTTCATTACGGGCTGAGCCTGATTTTAGGTATGCTGTGGCTTTCACTAAGTCTTTTGAAATCCTTCAGGTTGTGGTAGCTGATATCTGTTTTGTTTTTTTTAGTGTATTAGGTAGAAGATTGGGGAAGGCAATGGGTGCTGTGGCTAAGGAGGTTAAAGCAATGTCTCAGGCCGACATACTGTTATTTGAGCAATCTGGGGAAGCCACTTTCTGTGGGCATTGCCTCAAGCAGGATGATATAAAGGTCTAAAATTTAAGATCTTCAAAATCTTATAAAACTTTGGCATATGATTAATCTTTAATCTTCTGTAGAACACTTGAGTTGATCATTCTTTAGGAAACTTTGCAAATGGGCTACTGTCTACTTTAAATCATAAATCTAGATTTTTTTGTACTGCCTGTTCCAGATTGTATGTACTTATATGGCCTGGTGTATACAGGTACATACTGTTTGGAGTCTAGATTATTATTGTTATCATACTGATAATTCAATCCATTCTCTATATTTGCTGCACTGGTGAATTTTGATGTTATTATCTGATCAAGTTATGCATTTCCTCTTTTGCAGATATTTTTTCGTATGTTACATGCTTCTTATACTTTTGCTGCAATTTGGATTTGTTAGTCTGAGGAAAGCTCTTACATTAAAATTGTGACTTCTATCGCTATTCAGATACACCACCTCTCCTGTTTGTTCCACTTATCTTCCTTTTCTTGTTTGTGGCTTGTCTTGTGATTTGGGTATATTCACCGCCTATCTTATTTTCTAGAATTTTTGGGTGTTGCTGTGTTGATGACCAACCTATCTGGTGGTTCAATAGAGATAGAAGAAAAGTCCAAGACATTTATGCTATCTTTCTGTATTATTTCTTTGGGAGTTATTTCAATATAGTTATGGTGACCTGCTTCAATGGTCCATAACAGTGATAACATGTGGCTAGTATTCTCTCTTTGCCTCACTGATTAAAGAATCATACACACCAATATGTTATTTGCCTAAACCTCTTGATGCTTGGACATTTTTTTTTTGGCATCATCTGTCTTGATTTTCAGGTTGATGTATTTTCTCCATAATGTACTTTGTTTTAGATAAATCAATTAACAGCTATAGCAATAGCTGGCTTAACTCATAGGGCTTTATCACATGTATCTTACTCTCACCATTAATTTTATCATATTTTACTATGCTAGTCAAATAACTTGATAATACTTTTTGAGTTTTTGCATTCATTTTGGATTAGTCCGTCTTTATGACATATGGTGGTAATTTGTATATTTTTCTCATTGCCTAAAACATATATGTCGTAAAGATTTTGATGTTCCATGGTTCAACTTCTTTAAAATTTCTAATTATTGTGGTTCCGAGAGATCACTACATTTGGTGCATGCTTTCAGATATTGCGGGAGTTCAAACGGCCTGCTGGTAGCACAGAAAAGGAGATTGATGCTGCTGGAGATGGTAAAATAAAGTATATCTTTAGATCATAACGTAAAACTCCTTTTCCTCCGCAGCTCAATGTCATATTCCTTTCCTCAGGTGACGTTTTGGTTGTATTGGATTTAAGAGCTGACGAATCATTGTTTGATGCAGGAGTTGCTCGAGAGGTAAGTTATGGTGTCTAAATTTTTCTTCAGATTGTGGAGATTTTATAAGTCAATAATATTTCTTCTCCTGCATATTCATCATGTTATATACTGTTTTCATTTAAAAAACAGATGCATTGTTCTCTCATATATCTGCACCAAAGATTGAAGGCTACTTTTACCATGTCTATGTTCGAACTGCTAAATCTCATAAATCAGTCTTTTGAATTTTCAATATTTTATTACTTGCAAAGGTGCAGTAATTGAATTTTGGTTGCACTTGGAATCTATATTTCTATGATATAGATTGATTCATACATTCCATTTGTCTATTGTGCATTGGACCATTAAAATTTCCTCTCCAATGCCATCTCTCTAGAAGTGCTCCCTCATACTGTGTTATGTATGTGCCTGTATCTATGCCTTGGTTATTGAATTCAGCCATGTTGGTCTGCTTTGGAATTGATTGGAGTTTAATATGTTTTAGAACCTTGCCAATCTTTGGTCCACAGTTGCTTGTTAAATTTGCTTGTTGCTGTGAAATTGACTTGCGACTGAGGATCCTTTAACTTGGAGAGAGATGAAAGGATAGGATATGGAAGATTTCTTCCACAGATGTACAAGTTTTACACCTATGGAAAACAAAATAATGTTTGATGCTTGCTCAGGGTTTGTTACTGTTTGAGTTAGGTTGTCAGCCGCATTCAGAAATTGCGCAAGAAAGCTGGTTTGGATCCCACTGATGTCGTGGAGGTATACTATGAACCTCTTGGCAAACATAAAAATATCTTGGAGAAAATTGTGGAATCTCAGGTATGGTCTTCATTGTGTTCAGCTAGTGCTTATACTTTGGTTAACTTTATGGTGGATATCCTTCAAATTTTTTTTCTACGGCATTTCTGCTGCAGGACGAATACATCAAAGATGCTCTTGGGTCCCCTTTACTTCACGAAAAATACACTCCTGCTGATGCTGTAAGTGTTAAGCAATTAAAGAAATTATATTGAATGAGCATAGTTCTATTGCAAACCTTTTTATTTTCTTTTCTTTTCTGCCAAAGCAAACATCTTTACTCTTTATTTTGATGCATCACCATTATATCTAATTATTTTTTTCTGTAATTTTTCAATGGAACCTAGTTCCTTGCAGCTTTCATCCTTATTCATTGTGTTTTTTTTCCGAGGCATTATTGCTCATCTAGTAATTTACTATTGCTCTATTTCGTCCATTTCACATGTTATATCACCCTTTTTTGACTGGGCTGATATTGTACTTTGTGCTATTGATCTCAGGTGATTTTGTGCCAGGAGGAATTTCAGGTAGAGAACTTACTGTATCCTCTGATATTTGATTTTATGTTGATTGCGGAGCAGTGGGGGTTTGCGAGGGCTCCATGTTACAATCTCAGTTGACTTGACAGACTGCTTGACTAGTGTTCTATAATCTATTGCAGGTCTTGCTATCCCATGAGGAGCCACCTAATGTCTCCTTTGTAATCAGCATAGCAAAGCCTGCTCTTGTGTTTGATACCGAAGCCATTGTTGCTTTATATTCAGGTTGTTTGTGCAATTTATATCAAATTTTGTCATATAGCACGCTGAACTTTAGGTTTGAATACCTGCATTTTATGCTGTAGGGGATAAGAAGCTTGCTGATAATTTACAAACATATTTGTCATCAAGAGAAGTTTCCAATTTGAAATTAGAGTTTCAAGGTGGAAATGGAAAGGTTAGGCCTTTCAATTGTCTAAATTTAATCTTCGTGGTATTTTTATTCTGCTTAAATTTTGCTGATAAGTACAACCACCATGCAGATCAAGGTAGATTGTTTTCAGAATCAACCTGTGGTTGAGTTGGAGCTAGAAAAGCATGTCTTTCTCAGCGTAGCAGATTCCTACTTGAGAAGGAAGGAACTATTGAATTATTAAATGACAGGTTCTTGTGAAGTTCTTCCTAATGTACTGGTGTTCAATAATTTAGTTTATAGGTAAGTATTTCTGATAGGGAGTGTGTTATTTATATTGATAGCCTGCGTAGGCTGATTAATTAGGCACTAATTAGAAATAAAATAGGGGGCAAATCAATTTTAGGCTAGTTTTAACATTTTGGTTGAATTATTTTAAACAATGTTTCCTTCAGTACCTCAGTGGTATAATCCCAGTAGTTTTAGCAGCAAAGGTTTTAACGATGACTTCAATATGTCAATACATTTATGAGAATGAAAGGATGGATAACTTTTGAAAATTTATTAGGGCGCCAAAGCCTGTGTCTCTAATTACTCAAGTATTCTCAAACTCAAGATAGCATTACCTAGTTTGTCTTTGGAATCCAGGGCGCTGAGAAAACTTGAACAAGTTCAGCTTATAGAGATTTGGCCGTAGCGATGATATTCTCCGCTGTGATGCCAAACTCCTTGTATATTATCCCAGCAGGAGCACTTGCTCCAAACCGATCGATACTGATGGACTTGCCTTTGCTTCCAATATATTTCTCCCAGCCAAGTGTGGCTCCTGCTTCGATGCTAATCCTAGCAGTGACATTCCTTGTACCCATTTGTTTGCTCATCAAACAACTCCCAGGAAACAAGAGAGATCACACGTACAGATTTACCCTCTTTCCTCAGATGATCTGCAGCCTTAGCTGCAATTTCTAATTCAGATCCAGTTCCGATCAATATCAGATCCGGTTTGTTAGCAGAGGAATTATCTGAAATGACATAACCCAGTCTCATTCCCATCAGCAGGCCTGAGCATGAGAATATTGGGCATCGCTCGGAAGCTCATCAGGTGCTCGATGGGCTGGTGGGTTGGGCCATCTTCCCCAGACCTATTGAATCATGAGTCATCACATAGATGACTCCTGCCTCACACAAAGCTGAGATCCTCATGACAGCCCTCATGTAATCAGTGAAAACAAAGAACGTAGCACAGTATGGAATAAGGCCTGGGCTGTGCATGGCGGTGCCATTGCTAGCACCCACCCCATGTTCCCTAACACCAAATTGAACATTCCGCTCCGCTCCTTAGGTGTGTCCTTTTGGAAGTCGCCAAACATTTTAAGCAGTGTCATGTTCGAAGATGCAAGATCAGCACTACCACCGAGAAGTCCAGGTAGCACTTTAGCGAGGGCATTCAAGTTCTGTTGCGATAAGTTTCTGGTGGCATCTGCAGGACTTTCAGTAGAATTTGTCTGAAGTA
Organism: Zingiber zerumbet; assembly: GCA_037833815.1. NCBI lineage: Eukaryota > Viridiplantae > Streptophyta > Magnoliopsida > Zingiberales > Zingiberaceae > Zingiber > Zingiber zerumbet. Next base: position 5,554 of record JBBMJZ010097435.1, on the reverse strand, counting down.
ACAAAGTGTTTCGTCATAAATATAATCATAATGTCAATAGGATTTAAGGAACGAATTGAGGTAGCAAAGCAAGTAGCGTCGGCACTGGAAGAGCTTTCTCCCAACCAGCAGGCAGTTTTCCTGATACAATAGATTTCAGCTCCGCAGCTTCATCCTTGTACTTCTTCTCATACTCAGCAAACTTTGTGTTCCAATCAGCTTCAAGAGCGGAGCCTTAAGGGACATGACGGCTCCAATGACTGCACGACAATAAAACGTTTAAATTTATGTATGAAGATCTAAGCATATCTACCAAATAGAATAAGATTTGCTCACCTCTTGACATCTTCAGGTACATGGAAAGGTTCATATGGCCATCCAAAGATTCAGTCTAGTAGCCTCAACTTCTTTGCCACCCAATGCACTTCCATGTACAATGTATGAGTTAGCCTTGTTTGGTGATCCAAATCCAATTGTAGTTGTCACCTACAACAAGTCAGTACATACATAAACACAACCACTTTGCCTGCCTGCCTCCCTGCCACATTCCCAGTGCTCATGAAAATAAACAGACCTTGATGAGTGTGGGCTTAACTTTCACTGCCTTTGCTTCCTTAATGGCAGCTCGAATCTCATCATAGCCAGTGTTGCCATTCTTCACCCAGATGGTATGCCATTCGAGAGCCTCAAAACGAGCACTAACATCTTCTGTAAATGCCATCTCAGTGTCACCATCAATGGAGATGTGGTTGTCGTCCTACAATGCGATGAGTTTTCCAAGCCCCCAATGCCCAGCAAGAGAACTCGCTTTATTATCGATTCCCTCCATTTGGCAACCATCCCCAAGTATAACATATCTGAAACATATTGCTGGCTAAATTAGTCGAATGCATGAAGCAAAGCAAGCAAACAAGATAAAAGAATTATTGGATGCCAAGTGCTGTTACGTGTAATGATCAACAATCACATTGTCAGGCTTGTTGATTCTCAGCGAGTGCCAAACCAACAGCATTCGCCATGCCCTGACCGAGCGGACCTTTATATCAATCAATTCATGACGACCAATCAGTGTCTTAAACTTACACGATCAATTGAAGGACGCAAAGGATTGATGATCTGCAATGAGCAATCACAAATCGAGTAAACGAACCAGTAGTGACTTCGATGCCGAGTGTTTCAAAATTCTCAGGATGGCCAGGTGTTCTGCTTCCCCATTGACCGAACTGTTTTATGTCTTCAATCTAAAACCAAATTTGCAGATGTCAGAAAGTAGTTTTTTTTTACAGATCGATTTGGAAAAAGTGCTGGAATATTAAGATCTAGACTTTAAAAATAGTAAAAACTAAGAACACGACAAAACTAGATAACAAAGAGGAGTAGTAGTATCGAGAAATCGGAAATTGCAATTAGCAGTTCACCAGACAATTGAAATAAAGAACAGAAGGAAGCCGGCAGACATATCAACAACTAAGATCCAGCAAAATTCCCATCCAGATAGTCAATGATAGAAAGGAAAAGAGATAAAATCGATGAACGTCAAGCTCCGAATCCAATATCCGCGGCAAATCTGGAAGTAAAACTCAGAAGAAGGGCGAACCTGGACACTGTCGTAGCCAGCAAGGTGGAGCAAGGCGAACTGGAGCATGCATCCATGGTCGGCGGAGAGAACAAAACGATCTCGGTTGAACCAGTAGGGATTCTTCGGGTTGTACTTCATGACCTCGTCGTACAAAATGTGTCCCATGGGTGCGCACCTCATGGGGAGGCCGGGGTGTCCAGAGTTGGCCTTCTCGACGGCGTCAATCGCGAGGAACAGGATGGTGTTGATGGACTTCTCGACGAGGGCCTCGGTGGCAGCCACCTCGAGCGTCTCGACCGCGGAGGCCTTGACGGCCTTCGAGCGGCGGTGCGGGGGCGGCGATGCGGCTGGAAACGGAGGGAGGAGGAGGAGGAAGCGACAAGGCAGCGGGAGCCTAGGGAAAAACCGGCGGGGGAGGAGGGGACCGCGAGGCGGTCGGCATGGGAAGAGGAGGTAGAGCTGATTCCGGAGACCGAGAGTCCGGCGAGGGCGCGGGCGCGGGCGCGGGCGGCGGTGACGATGGAGGAGGCGGCCATGTCTTCGATTCCTCCGCCTCTTCGCTCGAGAAGTTGGACCATACGAAGGAGAAGCAATTTGATCGGTTCGAAAGAGGTAGGGACTAGGGAATGTCTGCTCGGCGATTTTAATAAGCACGCTGTTGTTAAATTTAATTCAACAAAAGCACTGACTCAGCAGGTTATCCCAGTTGGTATAGGATGGAGTTGGTATAGGGTGCAATGCTTGTCACATGAGGCGCAGAGTTAAAACTAGAAACCGTCGTGGTATAAATCTCTTGTTCCTGTACAATTCACCCCACTTGTCATATGCTCGTGATGATCTTAAGTCGGGGGCGAGTGATTTCACTTTTTACCACATAATTTAACAAAAGCAGGTCTCTTTTGTGGATAGCATTTTGACAGCTGGCTGTGATTTTAATTTCTATTTAATTTGGACTGTTTTGTTAAATTGACTAAAATGAACAAAAGAAAAAACCAAATCTAATTATTTTACAAAGAAACCTGTTGCTGTTTTTTTTTAACCAAAGCAGCGACCATATTTCATTATTTACTAAAAGAGATATTCTAATTTAAAACTATCAAAAGAGCATAAGAAATAGTATTATTTCATTCCTACTCTTCCAACTAACTTCCTAAATTCCCTTCTCTTATTATTTGTCAATGCATTCCCTCTCTTCAGGAATAAAAAAGTCTGATATTGAAAACATCAGGCCTATGTTGGATTTAATATTAGATCATATCAGATCCAAAATAGATTTGAATAAAAAAATATTAGGTTTACCATTGGACCTGATATAATCCCATATCAGATCCCTAGTAGACCTTATATGGGAATATATCATACCCTTTTTAAATATGAAGAGAGGGGATACATTAAAAAATGGAGAGAGAAAAAATTTAGGAAATTGACAAATGGAATAGAAAGGGAATAACATTATTGTGTATTTTTTTTAGTAGTTTTAAAACTTAGATATTTTGTTGGGTAAATAAAAAAATTATGACCGCCCTTTTGGGTAAAAAATGGAACCTTTTCATTAAAAAATATATATTTATCAGTGACTTTTGAGCAACAATTACCTTTTAATAAATCGAAAACCGCCAAAAATTACATGATAATATCTTAACTTAAATCAATTGAAGATTTTTTTTTTTTAAAAAAAAAGGAAAATAAAACAATTTAAATTACTACTAAATCTACTCTACAATTGTATCGAATTACTGAATATTGTGCTGCTCCCACAATCCGAAGTCATCGTCGGCCAGCGGCAGGTTGTTGTTGACCAGACCTGTCAGCGGCGGCAGGTCGGCTATTTCCGGCGCCCACCAATTGCTGCGGTAGCGGAGGAAGCACCGGCGACGACTCCTGCAACGGGATGTTTTGATCATCCAGAGGCTCCTCTGGAATCAAAGGACGAAGCTTCAAGCTTCTCGTACGCCGCTTTCCCGAAGGACGTCGCAATGATCATCACGGGCACCGCCGCTACCATCGGCCTCACCACGCTCCCTCCCACCACCTGCCCCTGCGCGCCTACCAAGTACACCGTCAGCCACGACGGCGCCGGCTGAGAGAGCGGCGGAAGGACCGACCCCGAGAGCGACACGACCTCGAACATCCCCCGCAGCGGCAGCACGGCGCCGTCTGGGCCCCAGACAGGTGACAGCGGAGACGGTCCCGCGGCCGCTGATCACGCCGAGGCCGACCTGGCGCCGCCGCGCGAACTTGGCGACGCTCTCCACCACGTCGTGGCCAGCGGCGACCTCCATCACGTGCACCCTCACCAGGTGGCCGCTGTCGCGTGTGATGACCACCGGTGGCTTACGCCTGTTCCTCTCGATCCCGGCGGCCGGCCGCGCTTTAGCTGGCTCCCCTGCTTCCCGACCTCGCCGCCGCGGGCGCTACTGTTGCTGTTGTTGCTAACGTTCTTGAGCTCCTCCTCGACATTGGATTGCAGCAACCTCTGACGTTGATGGACATGAGCGAGGTAGGAAGGAGGAAGATGATCCATTTTTCTTCAATCTGAAATAAAATCTGATTATTATTATTATTATTATTATAAAAAAACTGGTTAAGAGAAATGATGAGAGAAAGATGTCGGGAGAATTTGAATAAATAAAAAAAAAAATCAATTACCCTTATTGATTATTACGGGATGATCGGTCCGATCCTACGAAAATTTTTGATCATCATAATAAATCAGGAAGCGCATACAACGACCAACCTAAAAGCTCAGTATCATTTAATTGCACCCCTATTTAGAAGAAAAATTCTTATAAACACGTCATAATTAAGGTTCGAATTGTGGGAGCCTGGGTAACAATCTGAATATCCTATTATAAAAAAATAATAATCTCAGTTAGCATCATTCACTATCTGTAGGGGTGATCGACCCAGTCATACAAAAAATTTTCACTGGCCATCAGGGTAAATCAAAAAGCGCATACGGCGGCCAACCCAGAAGCCTAGCATTCTTTGATTACGCCCCTCATTTGGAAGAAAAATTCCTGTAAATACATCGTATCTAGGGTTCAAACTACGAATATCTGAATGATAATTTAAATATTCTACCTTGGTACAATGGCCTTGGGACCTGAATGTCCTATGAAAAAGAGAATTTGAATAAATAGAAATTAAGGAAAATGGTTAATTAAGAAAATGTAAGTTTTTTTTTCAAATATGAAAAAGATTAGGATTCACGGTCCCTACACACATATTCATCTGATTTAACAATGCCATATTCCTCTCTTATATTATTCGTGTTGTTAAATGCAATAAATGGAAGATTTGGTTGCTAGATTTCATTTCCTTTAATAGTAAATTTCCAAATAAAGGAAAATTAATGGATCTAAAAAATCTATGGAAGGCTTTAGGCTTGCAACCTTGGTTCGTATATTTTTCGTATTTTCCTTTTATAGTGAGTTTGCATGAAAGGAGAAAATTCGTGCATTTTTATTTGCTCATTTTCAGCAAAAGGAACCATTAGAATTTGCTTATATTTGCTAGTAATTTTACTTTAGTTATCTTCTGAAAAATAGAATTTTAAATCTAAAAAATAAAATAAATTATCAGTATCATTTTGACATCATTTACTTTTCATATATTCAAATTTTTGGACTCCCTTGTTCTTGAAATACATGTCAAATTATTTTCTTTATAATGGAGATGGGAGGTTCATTTAAGTATGGGTCTATATTCACGATTTTTTCTTGGATTGTTGGTCACCAAAAATTTTATGTTTAATAAGCTCGTAAATTGGCGGACCACTCTACATTGACAAATTAATAAGGACACGAAAAAGATTTACTTTTGCACAATTCTTGGTAGAAGTCTCGGTAATTAGTACACTTGTCATAAGTGTTCCCATCACTCTACTTATGGGTGTTTAGATTGACTTATAAATCATGTATGAGGTCATGCCAGATTTTTATAAAGTTTGTCTAGGGATGGCAATTTTCTCCGCGGGTTTGGGGCCCCGCGGGG
>JBBMJZ010097342.1:0-22717 GCA_037833815.1 Zingiber zerumbet | reverse complement strand
GAAATAAATTCCAAATCATAAAGGTCATTTATTACTTTCATAAAAGTCCTTCATTGTCTTTGAAATTGATCATGCATTTAACCCTTTGCCAGCTTGCTCGGTATCTCTACACTGCACCTTCCTTTATGGCGGTGATCTCCACTAAATGTGTTGTGCGGCAATTTGCTTTAGACTATAGTACTTTGAATGGTGTCGTGTAGAATTTGATGTTAACTGCAACACATCTTAGGTGATTCAATCAATTCCCTAAGTAATATCGTGTTAGAAGCTTTTGGTCCTTCAGATATAGGTGGATGAGTAGCTAAATGAATCTATGCATTTTTTGGGAGGTGAATCATGTGATCACTTGGCAAATATATGAGTCTATATATCTTTGCAAGTCATTAGCTAATTAATCTGTATCTGCAAATGTTGAAATCTATAATGTTTAAGTTTAAGCATAAATTGAACAATAATAATCATGCTCAGTTTCTCATGTCTTGGATCCATTGAATTTTATCTAGAAACCATAGTGTTTTATAAAAAAAATGGCATTTTAGCCTAAATGAATCACACTAGCTGATGTGTGACAAAATGTCCAAGATTACTGGATCGAGCATGCTACTTTAGACTGTCAAAGATTTGGAGTCTCATTTTCAACATGTCTACTGCTTCCCTGCCCCTTTCTCCCTTAATGCCGCCACCAACAGATGTTATGTCTCGATTGAAAAGGATTCCGTTTTTTAGCTGTTTTAGCTATTTTCTATGTTAGTGCAATAATACCCTCTGCGTGCACTCATCTTAATTTTATGATTGTTCGAGCTGCTACCAAAACCTTATCCCTGTAATGACTTTAGTGTAGCAAACAAATGGCTACATATATGCATTAATATGAAGCATTTTCACATCTCACCTTAGTCTGCCACCGACTCCTATACATCAGGAAAAATATCATTTCAGAGTAATGGTATTAGTTTCTGTTGCACCTGCTGTTCAAGACTCCAGCAATGACAGTTGCTGATACTCAGAATTCATGTGACAAGTATCTAGGATTGATGGGCCCAATGCCATTGTTGGGGCTTATCCCTTCTTTTCAGTAATTGTAGCATGTTAATATTCTAAGAACAATGAAAGGCTATATATTCTTAGAGATACTGGGGAGATATTATAGTCATGAAAGCAACTGTAGAGTCTGAATGGAGCCTTTGGCCTTTGCATTATGATCCCAAAAATAATCAAAAATTTTGGTAACGAAGCATTAACACATGATTCCTAGGAAAAGATTGACTTATCCTAAATTGGGAAATCAGTTCATTTGATTAACTAGTGCTTTCAGTTCTGTTGATAAACTGAATCCCCAATTGAATTATCAATTGTGCTTGATTTTTAGGGATTGTGGATAAACTGAAATATGTCAAAGCTGAAATTATACATAATTTCAAGATTCCTACTCAAGCAATCACTTAGACTGATTTGTTGTAGAGATGGCGACTTGTGCTAATTAACCCACTTGTGGGAGCTGATGGACTTGACTATGAATACGCTACGTGAGCTGAGAGCTTCATTTTGATGACTACTGTAACAAAGTCTACGCGTGGTGGAATAGGATGGTAATACAGGAAGACATGAAAAAGTTGGCTTTGCCATGCCAAGAATTTAGTTGATAATGAATGATGGCGTAATAGTTATGCATGTTTAGAAGGAGACTTTGATGGTACGAGGCTTTTAATTTTGGGCCATAAATCTTTCAGATAAGCACTACATTGTTTGTGGACATGAGTTGCTAGCTCTTGACTTGAACAAGTAAAGTGACATATGTTTTGAAGGATCAATACCATTATACATAGTTTCCTTCCAAGTAAGTGGATCGTGGCCTACTGCCTGGCCTCTCTTTTAACCAACTAAGATACGCTGATCACACTATTTTTAGCTTTTTGAAGATTTGACTACATTGGATTCCATGCACACTAACTCTCATATGGTTTCCAGCTAGCATATACGACAGACATCCATGACCCTGTCTGTCTGTATAAACTGTCACGCTTCTCTCTTCTTTACAGGCTTCCTTGCAGCATCTTTCTGAAACTGCATATATAGAGATTTTGATCGATAGCTTATTCTGTTTAGATGTTGTTCATCGTCTCAACAATTGAGATTCCAATTGGCCTTGACTCATGCATTTCGTGTGGAATATATTTCATATTATGTTTGAGATAATCTTAATTGCTCGAGGATACATTATTGATTTGGCGACCAGAAGGGTTCATAAAGCAATCTGTCATCAATTATGAGGCTCCAACAGCATATTACAAGGCACGAACTCATTATTCCTGTCACGGCCACATGCATTAAATTCAGAACTGAGCTTGAATTAATGCTGAATACTTGCTCCGAAGCTTTGAGTAAAGAGCATCCAGTACAACCACCTGCCCACAGTTCCTCCTCTTCTCTCGCTATCTCTCACAGGCAAGTTGATGCCAGCAACGCGTGATGTGTGCCACGATCGCTGTGCGCGTGTGTGGATGCCGATCGGATGAATGTGAAGCTAAAGTGCAAAACTCGAAGAGTAAACATGACGCAGCAGAAACCAGACACACCACGCAGAGAGAGGGGTGAGAGTTGACCTGAGGGTTAATTCATGCATGTAATGGCGTGGGCCCCGAGTCCTTTTCCGGTGCTGGAATTCTGACACCCCAACAAGGTGTGTGGCTGCAGGCCCCACTTGCCTTTCCGCCCATCCCCCTTCCTCCTCTCTCACCCCGTCGCAAAACCCTAGGGATTAGAAAGCCATAACGCTAATGATAAGGAAAGAGAAGGCTCATGAGTGGCATTAATTAGCCTGTACTGAACTAGGATCAGTGCGAATGTCTCCCCATTTGCCAATCCGGAGATTTTTAGTTTAATGTGTAAAAATTATATAACCCGTTAGGCAGATTAATTCTGAGATAATCGTCTCTATTCTATCAAATTTGAATAAATCGGAATGTATTCAATAGTAAAAAGTCAATCCAATTATTCGTTTAGTATTTTTAGATCAATTATTTATTTTTAAAAAAATTAACAGTTAATTTATCAAAATTAAAATTTAATTATTAAATGTGTGGAAAATTTGAGAAGACGCTATGTCCCTGTACTATTGATCTAGGTCAATATAAAGATTTTTTTCAAATCATACCAGAATGTCTTAGATTTGTTTTCCTATCTAAATTTCTTATTTAAATTTTAAATTGATAGCTTTTATTTGTGTTGCAGTAGTTATGAATTAGTTGCTACAATATAAATGTTAGATGAGTAAATTAAATCAGTATTATAATAACTATGTTTTCATAAATACTGCAACGTGAAATATTTCTCTATCCATTTCAAAATATAACAACGTGCATTCATTCATGTTCATTTATCATCTACACATATTTAATATTTTACTCTATCTATTTTCTAAATTTTATATTTATTAATAGTATTTTTTAAAATTTAGAAAATATATTCTATTCCCTAAATATTAAATAGGAGGGAGAGAAAATAAGAAAACTAATATATTGTGTAGTAAAAATGAATATCTAAAAGTATCCATATCAGTTATTTCATTCAAAGATTTTATCTTAAATTTTAAATAGAATAGCTAAAAAATCTTTAAATCAGTTATCATATCCATTCTTTAAATTTTATATTTATGAATAATATTTTTTTAAATTGAAAGATAAAATTTTATTCTTTAAATATTAAGGATGTGAGGGAAAAAAATAGAGAAGATGATATATGATCTAATGAAAAATAGATATATTAATTATAATGGATGTGAATGAAGAAAAAAAAAACGGAGTGATTTTCTCAACAACTACGAGTTTAAAATTCACACAATACATGCATGTCCATGTCACATTTAAAAAATTAATGACGTTAGGGTGATAGGTCAAGAGTCATCTTACCTTTGAATTTATTTGGTAGTCTATAATCGTCTATTCAGAATTAATTGATGTGAATGAGATAACTGATGAATAATAAAATAACAAAATAACGGGGGCTTGGGCTTTATTTGCGTGCACTAATAGCCCTGCACAGACTCCTGCAGCCATCATCAGCATCTAGCAGAAGATAAGCTTCAATCCTTCACCTTCACCTTCACCTTCACCTTACAGCTAATGTAGATCACTGTCACCCCCTGGACTGGTGCACTCACACCGCAACCCTACAAAAGACATGCCTGCCTCTCTCAGATAGGAATTATTAGGGATAGGGCACGATGTGCAGGAGTGGCTCTCAGCTACAGTGACTTAGCTAGCTTTTTGTTGTATAGTCCATGCTCTTGGGTTTTCTCCCTTATCACCCCTCTGATGGCTGTTAGGGAACCGGCAAAACCCTCGCTTCCTCTTTAATTAGGGCTTCAGCGACTTCTCAACCAATGTTTTGATTATTTACCTCTGTGTCTTCCTCTTCCTTCTCAAGACTGCTGCAGCAGCAGTAGTAGTAGTAGTGCATGCAGAAGAGAGCAGGCTGGGCGTCTCTATAAATTGCTTCTTGTGAGGAGGAATCGATGGAGTTCAGAAATCAAGATGGTGACGTGCAGTTGCCTTCCTCCTCTTCTCCTCCTCCTTTTAATTTGATCTATAGCCCTCCTCCCATCAGAGGATCTGCTTTCTCGAAGCCTGTACTTCATGCTTCTTCCTCTCTCTCGTCCCCAAAAGGTGACGGTGGTGGTGGTGGTGCAAGAAATGGCTCTGTTACTTTCGGGAGCTCTGCAAGAGTGGGTAACCAGGATCCGGCCCCCATTTCCACTCTGTTTCCCAGCTCCAAGTCCTACTCCGGCGAAGGCGGCAAGGCCGCAGACGAGGCGGCCGTGAGGTACAAGGAGTGCCTGCGTAACCACGCGGCGGCGGCCGGAGGCCATATCCTTGACGGGTGCGGCGAGTTCATGCCCAATGGCATCGACGCGCTCAAGTGCGCCGCCTGCGGCTGCCACCGGAGCTTTCACAGGAGGGACTCCGACGCCGACGCGGACGACGTCGGCAGTCATCATCGCGGCGGCGCGCACCTGCCCCCGTCTCTCTTGCTACCCCCGCCGCTGCCACCGCATTATCACCACCACAGGACGGCGGCGTACGGCGGAGGGGGGTTCACGAGCCCGCCTCTGCTGCCGTCGCGGGTGGTGCCGGTCTCGTCCTCGGGGGTGATGGCGAGCGGAGGCACGACGACGGAGTCGTCGAGCGAGGAGAGGGTGGTGGGGGGAGCACCGACGAGGAAGCGGTTCCGGACCAAGTTCACGGCGGAGCAGAAGGAGAAGATGGTGGCGTTCGCGGAGCGCATCGGGTGGCGGCTCCAGCGCCACGAGGAGGCGCTGGTGGAGCAATTCTGCGCCGAGACCGGCATCAAGCGTCACGTGTTAAAAGTCTGGATGCACAACAACAAGCACTCCATCAAAAAGCAGCAGCAGCAGCAGCAACAAGAGCAGCAGCTTCCACCACAAGAACAGCTCCAACTCATGGCACAAGAGCAGTAGCCCAACAACCTCAATCTTGATTTAAAGAAGAAGAAGAAGAAGAAATGGTGTTTAAATATTACAATATTTTCTGCAGCTTATGCTACTAGTAGAAATTAGATCGATTGAAACGCTACTAGAGATGGTTAGTTTAGTATTCCAATTTCTTTAAATATTTGCTGGATTTTGTGGTGAGACGAGTTCAGATTACCACCTCCGTGGATGTTATATATTAATTCTTACTACTGTTCTTCGCCCCCTGAAGCAATTTCCAGTCCGATAATGCATGTTCCTAGCTACTTAGCTTGATCATTAGAGAAAATATTGCGAACTGATCTCTCTCTCTCTCTTTATGAGTTGTACTGAGGAGCGATAAATAATGGAAGTTTCACTTTAGGAGGACATGGCATTTCTGCTCGTCTAGTTTTCAGATTCCGATGGCATTGGGATTATAGACTTGGAAAAAGCAAAGCATGTTTTGTCAATTCAAGAGCTTCTTTTTCTCTTTTACGGATGTAGGTGGGAATATTTCTTGGGGTTGATGCTATATTTGGAGGTGGTGGTGGATCAGCAGGGTCGCCGGCGACCAGCTGGCCGGACACAGCTCGGTTTGTGCCCTACCTAATAGGACTGGATGAAAGGAGCCAACGGATTGAGGTTGAAAATGAAGAGCAATTATCTTAACTCTTTAATTAATTGGGATAATCTATAATTATGAAATTGTTTTTTATTTTTTATTTTAAAATTCTCTTAACTGTTGTAATTTTCATTTTCTCAACTTACACTCTAATTTTCTTATTATTTTTTTTTATTGTTTAGTTATTTATGTTATAATATACTCACTATTAATTGACATAATTCAGGATATTGTTACACGGATACCATCACTCGTGCATTTCTTCGCATTAAGATAATATTGTTAACGTATTAAAAACAATTTTATGAAATACATGATTATTAATATTTTTTATATTCATGTTATAACACTGATCCAGAGAATCATATTTCCTCTTGATCTGAACTTGTTGCTTGAATTTAATGTGAAAGCAGTGAGAATGTGCTATTCAAACATTAGGGAAACCATAGGACCGAAGAACATTTAAACACAACAAACAACAGAACATAAAGCTGTATTGGGTCGACAAAGCCTTTGTTTAAGGATATCGTAGCGACGTCGATAACTTGTTTATGCGGCGGGTGCGAAGCCAACCCTCGAATTGCCGTAATCGAAGACAGTATGATATACTCCCATGAAGACGTCTCCCAAAATCCTGCACCAGTTTCACAGTTCAGTTAGTGGGACATGGTGCAAACAAGTGAGGTTCAAAGGCAGAAAAGAGGTGGGTGGGCACCAGAGAGGGCCTCTTGGTGGTGGAACATCCAAGGCTGTGAACCCACTGATGCACTGTGCTTGACCACCCTCGCCAACCTTGAGAATGTACTGCATGTGCATCACAAAATGATGAGGTCCAAGAACACAGTAGAAGATATAACACAAAAATGCAACCATTGGGAGATTTACTACGGTGAAGTAGTGTTGTCACTTCAACTTCTCTATTAAATGAATCAGTAGAGGGATTTAGGCTCTACTTATTTGTAGCAAAAGTTGATTAGGGCTCGGCTCGAGCCAGCCGGCATCCCGTGGGGACATTAGACTCATTTAATTTGTTAAAAGAAAAGGTTGTTTCATGGGATAAATTTGAGCGTCTGAAATGATATATAGTTTGAATGCACTATGAATCTTGTAGAGACAGTTAAGTAAATCAGAATCATAAGGCCATCCATCAAAAACATAATCAGAATTGAAGCAGCAAAAGACAATCAAGAATTTTGCTGAGATTCATATATGAAGTTTGTGTGGAATTAAGGGGAGAATGACCATACCTGCTCCGGTTTGAGATTAAATTTCTTAGCACCGATAGTGAAAGAGATGTCAGGCATGGAGTCTAAAGCAGCGCAATCCACTGATGATTCTCCCATGGGACTAGGCAAGCGCTCGCAGAGCTGAATGTAGTTTAAATTAACCGTAAATAACGCAAACAACTGCAAAAGTGAGACTCACATGGATGAAAGAGAACCTAACCTCATCGACATAATTCAACACTCTTTCTTCTGTCTGATTAAGAAGTAGCTGATTCTGCATCCATACGACTGCCATCTCGCAAGAATTGCACATAGCTTCACTGTGGAGATGGACTGAAGCTTCCGTATTCTTGTCGACTACAATATTCTCAATACCAGTGCTGCATAAGGAATATACATAAGATACAAGATTTTATGTGAACAACAACAATGGTGAAGTGAAGGATATTATGCAGTAGAATACAAAAATGCCAAGAAATATTCACTGACCTAACTCCATGAGCTCCATTAAATGCACACAGACCAATCTGAGAGCAAACTTTGATAGGTTTTGTCTGCCAAATAGATAACTATTAGTGCGCTTTCTGCGACGCAACATACCAGAAGCAATACCTCTGTCTAGTAATCCAATCAGACCTGTAACATCAAGAGTCTGATAATCTGTTTCCCGTATTGTGCAACTACTGCTTTGCACTCTTGAGAAGCAATACCAGAAGCTCCAATTTGTTGATTAATCTCTGCAACAGCGGTCTGCAGAAAAATGGCATTATGATATATAACTGTTTTCTTGCCGGATGGGCCAGTAATCAAGCAATATGAACGCAATAAACATAAATTAATGGTTGATAGTCAATGAAAAGAATTGTCTCCGTTATCAAAACTTAAGCATTTGAATTTAGAGTAATCATACTGTGGGACCAGCAATCAAAGAAGTTCCAGAATCTGCAATTGCGGCACAACCACCAGCACAATAGCCTGACGAACACAAAGGCACTTCATGATAAATAAGCAGTAAATATATGACGATACTGAGTGGCAATAAAAAAAGCTCAGTTAATTGGTTGTACCAGTAGATTTGCCATCAATAAGTAAGTCACCCATGTTAAACTGCAAGAATTATGTGATAGATCATATATAGAAAATTGCAATGCCAGATAGCATATGCATGATCCATACAAGCTAACTGAACAGAAAAGAGTCCGAGATATGCACCTGCCAATAACCTTTCTGAGTAACAGGGACATATACATGCTCACCCTTATAATGATTTGGATCAATTCCTCCGAAAACAATTTCACCTCCTTCACCATCATCAGCATTTCGGTTAAACCAGAATGAGAAGACAGGTTCTCTGATAAGTTTCTGCTCAACCATATTATACCTGCCAATAGAATGAATAATTAAACAAATTAGACATAGCCTTGCATTAATAGCAAACAGTGATCAAATACAGCATTTGCATACTAAAATTAGCACAAACTTACAGATAACAATCCAGGTACCCACAAACTTAGAACAAGAAAGCAGTTCTAATATCAACAGCACAAAAGAATCACCCAATTGAGACACCATTTTCATAGTTACACTACCACAAAAGAGGACAATGCTCCATGCTACATCTAAGCAGCAGAGAATAAACAATAAGCTTGCTTTATGTTTTGAGGTCATCATCAAGAACCTAGAGCACTAAGAGTATATCTTCCTTGGAGAATAATAGAAGATAGTTGTGACCTTGAAGATTGAAATAGGGAGAATGAATTGTGCTTCGAAAAAAAGTATTAACTACAAAATCTTAACTAGAAGATGATTTTCTAATTGAGCTACAAATTTTAATACAGTTTTATTCACAAAGGAGATTGATCAATATCGGTAGTACAGTGATAGAATTATTAGCATAAGCAAAACAACGTCAGTTCTTAAATCTAAGTTCCTAGAACTTCATAAACATTAATGATATTTTTGATGGTTTCAGACTAGTACCAGCCTGAGATTTTCACTGGATTCTCTTGAGTATTAGATTTTCTTGGTTGACTGCCTTAAAATATCCCACTTTACAACTTTGAGGGCTGCTTGATTGCTCATCAGTTTCGATTTTGCTGTTTCATTGATGATTCCAAATTCTCCAGATTAGCTCCTTTAAATGAATGCACGATTGCTCAGGCCAGAAATGGGTCTGTTCCCATCACAATTCAACACCAGTGTGGGTCATGACAAGTAACACTGGCCAACAGTTCAAATTGAAATGTGCACCATCTGACAGTCAAAACAATAAATGGCTAGAATTTGTGGAAGACCTTTACCCACAGAGGAGCACCTTGAATGCTTGGGATTAATTCTGGAATTGGACTTGCATGCATGATGCTAAATTTGAAAAAGCCTAGGATAATTCAGGAAGAGACCTACTTAAGCTGGAAGAAGAAAAATCTGGCTAGCCTTGTGTACCATGAGTCCATACTCTAGATAAAAGAAGGTTTATCACAAAGAAGCAATAAAATAGATGAGAAAAAAGAAATGGTGAACCTTATTTTGGGTCTTAGCTCCATGCATTCCTAAAAATGAGACCTATAATGTTTAGAATACAACGCCATGCACAATTCCGAGCAGTTATAGCAAGATAATCTTTCTAGATTTTTAAAATCCACTTAATTACTTGACTCTACAATGACTGGTTCGATTGGTGATTTAAGCTCAGTTGCAATGTTGTATTTGGTTATTACCCAATTTGTCATTCCTAAACATATAGAAGATGAAATTGTTGAAACATAAGAAGAAAGAATCAGTTTATGATCATCATCTATTTTTGTCATCATTAAAAATCACCTACTTTTAGACCGAGAAAATAGAGGTCCCAAGAGTAAAACAAAGCCCATACAGTTAAAAAAAAATTGTGTCCTCTTCAATTTTATTCTACTTAAGTCTATTTCGAGTCTAAATGGTATTCAATGTGAAATTTCCTATAGTCTTATTTATGAAACATCCAAAGGCCTGATTAGAGATCTCGTGATATAATATCACAAGGTTGGCTTTTCTCTTCAATTATCAGTGAGAATACAGATCCAAGAGTCATGATTGACTTCTACTACAAGTACTATGTTATCTTCCTCTTCTTTCTAATCCATCTTAGGAACTTCTCTTTTCAAAAGGAAAAAAGAAGAAATTTCTGAAAAAAAATTATATTTTCTAGAGTTGTAAGTAACAAAAGTAGTGTTAATTTTGCTGTTCAAAGATTCTAGAAACACATGCAGGAATTATTTTAAAAAAATCTTAATTCAAGATAATTCAATTTTTCAACGACCTTGCATCTTTCAAACTTTCACCACATTTACTATTTAGCTTTTCTGAAATTATTAGAACAAGTCCGGACATTACTGATGCTTTCAATGACAAAATTTTTTGAATCTCTTAACTAGTTTGTTTATAAAGGAGCAATATCAACTTGATGTCAAGCAACGATCATTAAATATCATGCAACTGGGAGAAGGAATTGAGAATTGAGTTATAGTCAGAATACCACACAGGCACAGCTTCCCCAACAGATATTTCCTTAAATCCAAGTCCTAATATGCCATCAAATTTTGCAACCAAGAATGTGAGACCTGGCTCCCTTGTGGCTTCAATAAATTCCTGGATGAATTATATCAGACCCCACAATCTAAGAAAAATAACCACAAAACAAACATGTAAAAAAGTACGAAGTTTGTGAACCTGATCTTTAACAATTAGGTCACCGATGGTAACATGATCTTCACTAAAGAAACCTGATATTGCTCCTGTTCCATACTGGATGTCAGCAGGTTTACCTATTCAAAAGAAGCAATATAAATTATGATATCGTCAGGATGTGATGAGTATCCAATTGCAGCAATCAACCAATTCATGCAGGTACTTTTACAAGAGTGTCTGTTTGCAAATAATAAAAAAAAATCAAAAAGCTTTAAGAAGAAGAGGAAGCAGATAGGGTTTATGAAGTAAGCCATACAGAGCAAATTAATTTATTTTCTTAAACAAAACACGACGAAGAGCATTATTATTTTATTATTGAACAATGTAGGTGAGACGACTGAGTTCCTAAACTATGACAAAAGAAATAACACTTATCAATTAAAACACGGATACAGGACCAAGAGGTACTTGATCTGTTGCATTGTGTTCCCAGACACCAGGATCAAGAGTTACTAAAAGAATCCTCATTTAGTATGAAATAATCAGATTCCAACTCGTGTTTAATCTATGAAAAAGTCAAATTACACTTGTTTCCTCCCACGTTTGAACTACATATATGTCATCTTCATTTTCATACCATCGCAATTGTACATCCACAGACTAAAATAAAGAAGCAAACATGGAGTGAAAGTGATAAAAAAAATGCCATAACCAACTAAGAGAGAACAATGGTTCAAGTAACAGAAATGTTTATGCTTACAACATACCATTCCTCTGATAAGTGTTCGATATTTCTGATTTGTACTTTGGATGAAAATAGCAAGCGAGCTGGATTATGATGACACAAGGGTTATTTCAAGAGGCGCAAGAAAAACGAAATCAAAGAAAACAAGCTTTTTAACCAAAGTTGGACAACTCTCACCGAAAAGTAGCACTTGGAAGATGGAACCCACAGATTCGAGCTTCCAGTATCGAAGATCACAGTGAACTTCTGCGGAGGAGTACCAATGCCAATCTCCCCGAAGTATTGCGCATTCATATAATTCTTGAGAGAAATGATATCCTCGTCCCCGTTACTCTCAACATCGCCCCTCAATCCAAACCTCCTCGACATCAAATCCTTCATTTCCTTCTCGGAGAAACGCGTCGCAAGCCTGCTGTTTTCATCTAACGGTTTCTTCCGCAAACCAATCCGAACCAAGCCATCGGAGGCGGACGAGGCCGGAAAAGCCACATGCAGCAAAAGAATCGAGAGCAGCAGAGGAATCGGAATGCCACCACTCACCGTCACCATTATGGCTGACGGATCGAAACAACAATCCAAATGGTTCTCCCCTAGAATGTAGATTTGCAAGCGGAATCAAAACCAGAACACTGTCCCTAGAAAAATTTCCTCAACGAACATAATGAAGAGATAAAAAAAAAAAAACAAAATTGAGAATCGAACCAATAACAAAACCCACCGTAGAAAGAAGGATCGAAGTGGATGATAGAAGATCCGAGAGAAAAGCTTAGTGGTCTCTCAACGGCCCAATGAAGCTCTTCGAAGACCAATGGTTCTTCACGTCCACATATATATAGCGAGAGCCGTCCATTGAGGCGATGACAGACCATCCGTTCCGTGAGGTGCTTCCCATAACGGGTTCACGATCGTATACAATTATCCCGTAGCTACATTCCATGCTGACCGTCCATCATTGAATTCAGCCACCGAACACCATCGATGAAAGCATTGAAATATAAACAATTAGAATCACAATTGGATAGGATCCGCACCCTTTTCGCGCGGCCATCGAGGAGGTCGTGGTTGCTTTAAGCATCAACTTTTTTTTCCCCGCAAATAACTGCGATCGCAAGCAAGAACAGTTTCCACGTAATAATCGTTTCAAATCTAACGGGTGAGACTCGCTTGTGTTTCATTAACGTATCTATGGTGGGGGCCCACTGGCTGTCAGAGGTGGTGCCCTACCAGGGTAGGTAAGTTCGGGTCTGTCGAATCTGGTTGCGTGCAAGCTAGAGAAGGGTCGCGAACTCGCGAGGTAACTAAAAAATGTTGCTAAAAAAAAAAAAAAAACGTTAATGAAATGAAATGAAAATTTACTTTAATGAGATGAAATGAAAATTTACAAAATAGGCAACGCTTGCTTTCACGCGAGAAGGGCAAGGCAGTGCCGCGCTGAACCGGAAACCGTGCAAGCATGAAAGCGTGTCCGTATAAAGGAGTTACGAGCAAGTTTTATATACTTGTTCATCTGAAAGCATGAGGATTGTGAATACAGTTTTATGTTAATTGCGTGTAGATACGTTAAATTCGATAATGTCAATCATAAAACTATTGGATCTTTATGAACCCCGATCAAGTTCTCAGAGCATTTAATAGGAGGATGGAAATTAAAACAATAAGGATCCAAAGGTCCACAATTTCTGGTTCAAGGCAACTCATTACATCGACAACATTTATTAAGAAATGTATCTAGAGCTGCAAACGCTAAGTTCAACATCATATAACAGAATCAGCGATGCGGATTACCAGTAGCTGCTTCCCATGCTTGCAGTATATGGCCCACAATTTCTTTGACACCAATTCCATGCTTCACCTGTGTCGTAATAACGATAAAATTTCATCAAACTTTCTAAATATCAATGCAGTATTGCAACAGAAGAGGCATCAATAAACTAATAACTTGTAAAATGTAATGAGTTGATAACCCACTGTAGTTTGATCAAACTAACAATGTGATACTTTCATAATGTGCATCCTTCTAAGATTCTAAGACATAATAGGTTAATTCGTACATGTAATAAATTTATTTTTTTTAATCTTTTCCTATTAAATCCAATCTCATTGATCCTATCAATCTAATATGACGGAAATTTAGATCTTTTGACCATCCAAATATTGATAGTGTTGATAACCATGGCCCTAGCAATGCCAAAGGGAACAATCACAGTTAAAAGATTAATCTAATTAATAGGTCTGCTTTATCAGTTCAACAGACCTGAGCAAAAACCAAAGGCCCTCCATCTCGCATTCGTAATGCATCCCTTTCCATAATTCCCAAGTCAGCTCCAACTGCTTGTGCTATGTCTGTCTTGTTAATTACCTATATAAGTATTGTAGACAGTCAGGCAGTTAAGGTTGAGAATTAGGCAATAAAGCAAAGAAAGGAGAGTACAACATTAAACATCAAAGAGCATTATTTGAGCATACCAAAAGATCTGCTTGAGTGATTCCTGGACCACCTTTTCTAGGTATTTTATCACCGCCAGAAACATCGATGATGTAAATTATATAGTCCGCTAATTCTCTGCTAAAATTAGCAGCCAAGTTATCTGCATCAATTAGCAAGATCACTTTCCAGCTCATTTAAACCAAGCATCAAATACAGCATACACCTTTATGTCAAATAAGTTTAATCACATCGAATGGATTTCTTCTGAACAAAATATTCATAAAAAAAAAAAAAAAACCAAGCCAGAGTAAGAAAGCATTTAGAAATTTGTAGGCAAGATGTCATTTTTTGGAAATGAAATGAGATCATTGGCTGTTTACTATTACCAACAGTTCAAACCCTTAGAGGAAAGAAGAATTTCTAATCTATTTATCAAATGTCAAGTTCATCTCATTGTTACGTACATAAAAAATACAAAAACTAACAAAAAAAAGGGAAATGGAGGGAGTATCAGAAGTTCTATGGCTGAGTGCCAGATGACTGAACAACACAAAAGCAGCATAAAAGGTAAATGAAGTTGTCACGTTCATTATGAGGATTGAAAACTAAATCCTTATATCTCTTTAAACATTTACATGTATGCAAATAACATAGTTCCTTTTCATCTCTACAGATCCCAGTTCTTCACCGATCACAGCTTGTATGCAGTATTGTTATATACTCAATCAACTATTTTATTTGTTGTAACTTGTACATTCTTCTCATACAGACCACAATAGAGCATTTGTGGCTACATCTTGTTCAAAACTTCAACTACCCAACTAAAATATACTAAATTGATTTGAGCAAACATGTCATCTTAAGAGACCAACAACACGAGCAAATTCAATAATTTGAGTTAAGGGATAAAATTGCTTGCTATAGAAGATGAACTAAAAAAAAGAAATGACTATTTGATGGTGGTAGAGAAAAGATCAAACTTGGATTGAATGTCAATTGAAATTTGAGAGGCAACGTTCTCTCTTAAGAGAGGAGGTCCAAATTCTCTTGCATGTCCGTAGAAACAAAATCAATGAACATGATTTAAATGGATAGTATGGAGAATAGCAATGGCTATACCTATGAGAAATTGAATACTTATAATGATTAGAAAGCAATTAGTTACATAAGTGTTTTTATGTAAAATACCAATAACTGCCACATTCCACAAATCCTACAAGCTTTTTGCAAACTAAATATATTATTTTTTTGGTTGATAGAAAATTATATCTTATCCACAATTTTTATCAGTAAGGTATTAGGCAGAAGCTATGAAAATTAAATTATTAACAACCACACAGTGTTTCTACTAAAAAGATTAGTTTTAGCTTTTAAATATCATCTTAAGAACATGTATATTAATGCCGTAATATATGATCATGTTTAGTGGGTGGTTCTAGCATACCATTCAATTTGGCTGACAGTGAAGTCTTTCTAGTTACTATAAAAATGTTGCATAAAATACAACCTTACTTTTTAATAGAGTTTCATGATAAAGAGTTGAGTTGAGGAAAATACCTCCTCCAGATTCACAGAGAAGCATGTCTGCCTTATACAAATTAGATAGCTCTTCCAAAGGGCCTAGATTAATACTTATATCTTCACGTATAGCAGCATGTGGGCACCCTCCAGTTTCAACAGCCCGAATCCTTTCCTCAGGAAGTGCTCCATTCTTCACTAAAAATTCTCCATCCTCCTTGGTGAATATATCATTTGTTACCTAACCATGCCATCAATAGAGCAAATAAATAAAGGCAAACTGGATAGGCTAATGAAAGTCTATGCCATCATATCAGGTTAAGAATTATGGAGTGCAGGCAAAATAAGCAAACCAAACAGCCTTTAAAATTAACTAGTTTTATGTTGTATGTGCAATATGCCAGCTACCAATAAGCAGGTAATTGCAAAGAAAAAAAACACTCAGCCTACTAACTAGTGACACATTGTGACATCAACCCTTTGAAACAACCCACTGAATTTTCAAACTAAAGAGAGGTTGGTGCTACAGTTAAGGAAAAGAATAGAACAAAAACTAATAGAAGGAATAAAATGAAAGGAGAAAATAAAATGAGAAGAGGAAGAAAAGAGAAGAGGGAAGAAGTTAGGGAATTTAGATTTTGGATGAGGAATTAAGAGTAGCAAAAGTATAAATTATCCTTTTGATTCTAAAGAGAAGGGGAAGGGGAGTCTTAGCATAATGGTAAAGTTGTTTCCGTGTGACCTAGAGGTCACGAGTTTGAGTCACGGAAACAACCTCTTACAAAGCAGGACAAGACTACATACAATAGATCCTTCCCCGGGACCCTACATTGATGGGAGCTTTGTGCATCGGGCTGCCGTTTATTCTAGAGAGAAGGGGTGAATTCATCTTTCCTCAATAGAATGAATTTTTTCCTATCCTTCGAATAATGAGGTTACTAAGGTTTTACTTATTATATTGCATTTTAATTAAACCTTAATTTTGTTATAGAGTTTTAGAGAGGAGCATTAGGAGACTTCCATCAGCAAACTTTCTTCTACATCGTAAGAGTTGATATAACACAACATCATGTTATACATGAATCTCTGTCTCCTACAGTCCCATGTCAATAAGAAATGATATATTCAGTCTCTTACCAAATTGAAAGCTAAAACTAAAAATGATCAAATAATGAAGTAAAATAAAAAAGTTCCCAAAGAAACTTTTTCTTCATAACAAATATATCAATAACAAGTATATCAAGGCCTAGTTATATCAGTTTTAATAGGCTCCTGAGAACCCTAACCAACTTGTCGTGTTATCACAGAAAAGAAGTATCTCAACAAAGGATGGTCTCATTTATCCAACTAAACTTTCGTGATTCAAGGATAGAAATAAAGATCAGCTTATGAAATTCAAGATAATCAAAGAAACAGAAAAAATTAGCTGTCCTATGCAGTTCCATGTTATCTCCAAGGATAGTAACAAAAAGCAAATTTAAAATTTTTAACATTCATTCATAAAATGAAATCAAGACAGAAATAGCATGTTCTAAAAGCATTTATTTCTAGGATAATACATACAGCAGCAAGACTGTATTTATCCCGCAAGAACTGGCAAAGTGCAAGCATCAATGCTGTTTTTCTGCATAAGGCAAAAGAAATTTGGTGAATGGATAAAAAATCTAATAAGCATTTGCTATAAACTAGAGATTTTCTGTTCAAGGTTAGAAGTTGTAGCCATGCAGGGATAAAAAAGTTATAAGCAATATCAACATAAAACACTCTAAATTGAACTTGAGATGCAGTTATCTTTTTAGTTAATGCCTCTTACGGAATGGGAAAACTGTAATAATCATTGAGGCATTGACACAGTTGTTAGTGAAGCTTATATTCTCCTTATTTGCAAACATTCAACTCTTTCTCATGTTGGCCTTCTTCAAATACATCAAATTTGTCAAGAAAAAAGGTACAAACAAATTGTTGTTTGTAAACTTAAATCACTTTAGGAACAGCCTTATATGCTCATTACACACCAATGCCATTTCTGGTGCGGTGGTGCCTATAAATTGAGTTATTAATTAGTATCCATATAGTATATTGGATTTGAAATTCTTTGTTTGATCATCTTATGGTGGAGCTATATTGGCTTTCATAACTTGGCCAAAGAGACTACGCATGCATCATCAAGAATTTTAGTGTATACAGGGCAACTTCAAGAATCACATTACATATAAAATGGGAAAGGTTAGCTGGACCTCATCGTATCAAGGCCTTCTCGGGGATTGTTGCTAAATACCGAACCATAATTTGTAAAAAAATTTAAAATAAACAGAGAATAATTTAGAAATAGATTAACTTTTCTTTCGTTGTTTGCTCTACAAGGCATATGAAATAAGAGCATTCCTCTTCAGATAAATGGAGCCAAAGCAGCTACCAACCTTGCAACAGTTTTCCTAAAATTATTTACTTAGTGTGACAAAACCATATATTTGCCTTGTTTGGGCAAGGAGGGAGGGGGGAATAGTACCCAGTGCCAACGGGACCTCCGATACCGATAGTGAAAGCTCGCTCCTTAAAGTCCCTATCCACAATGGATGGCGCGCGCTTGCTGAAGAACCCTGGGGAGTAGATGGGTTCGTGCGAGTGGGGCGCCAGGCCGTCGTGGGAATGGTACACCCTTCCGTCCTGACCGACGAACGACGACGAGGCGGCGACGGTCCCAGCCCTGCAGTAAACCACATCGATGAATGAGGGGAAGAAACACCACAAAAAGAGAATCGAGAGCTAAAAATGAGACCGCTTACTCATGGTAATGATGGTGATGATGGTCGTCGCCTTCGTGGTGGTGGTGGTCGTCGTCGTGGGAAGCCATGGCGGCGTCAGAGGAAGTTTACGGCTAGGTAATGTGAGTTGAAGACGATAAGGGCATCTCCTCTAGGGACGTTAGGAGAAAATATCTCTCTCAAATATCCCATGTGGGTATATTTGAAAGGTGGATAGAAATCATTGGACATAATTTTGTGCAGGGTGATTTCATTATGGGTGACATGAAAATGAGCCCCATAAATTATAATTGAGAGATAAAAATATTTGGTAGATGAGGCTCAAATATTTAGTTGATGTGATATTTTATTGTGAAATTTGGGATATTTGATAAGTGAGATATTTAATTGATGATATGGAAATAGACCCTATAAATGTTTGGGAGAAATATTTGGTGTCATTATGAATGCTCTAAGTGAGGAGATGACGCGCTGACCTTGATAGTTTTTTGGGAAAACTAAACCGTTTTTTTACTGCAAATGAGCTAACAATTAACAAAAATATATAATTTATAATATTTTATTTTTTATGCATTTAAATAATACTAATAATTTTAGAAAAATAATCGGCAATTTACAAAGGCACCGAGGACCAGGGTTTGTCTAAAAGTAGGGGGTATAAATGAACCAAGCCGTCCATGAGTTATTCGAAACTCGATTCGATAAAAACTCGTTTGAGCTCGTTTAATGAGGCTCGTTAAGATAAACAAATCAAGCTCAAGCTTCACAATATTCGGCTTGTTAGCTTGTGAACATGTTCGTTAAAATCATAAATAAATTTTTTAAATAAAAAAATAATAGTTTTGATATTGAATTTATAAATTTTATACTCTAGTTATGAAACATATAGACAAATATATTAAATTTATTTATTAGAATAAAATTATAAATTTTAATAAGAATATTATAATTTTCTCTAAATATATAATTTTATTTTTAATAAATAGTTAAATTTATAATTTATATTTATTAAGTTCTTTAGGCTTGATAAAAGTTTAAATAACCTCGTGGGCTGTGAGTATATTCATTAAATAAATCTCGAGCTCGATTCGATTATAAACATGTCAAATTTAAACATTCAAGAGTTCGACTCAGCTCGATTACACCCCTACCCATAACATCTATTTTCTTTTATATGCTTTCATATCTTTGAGGGCTTTTTGTCGCCTTAAAAGACTTCAATAATAGTTTTTCTCCAAAGTTTATATTAATCAACGCATTACAAAAATACACTTTTCATTTTAAAAATAAATTAATATTTGGAAAAAAATACTTTCAACGATTATTCTATATCTACAAATAAAAAATAAAATTTTCAATATTTTTCAAAAATATTTTATTTATAAATTATCACTACAATATGAGTAGGAAGGAGTAAATTTAGCCATAAAATGTAAATTTTAAAAGGTACTATCTAAAATTTTAAGAGCATTTAAAAAAAAAGAATATAAAAGACAAAATCTCAATTTTTCTTAAAAAATGATTAATTTCGTACCTTAATTGCTGTGGGCTTTACCAGCTTTCTCGGTCCAGACCGTCGATTTTTACCAAGTAATTTAGGGTTTTAGCTCTCAATTCCTCTTTATATACGGTAGCCGAGCGAAACTTGAATCCATATTGGGAGTACCTACCCATCCATGTGCATCCTCCTTTGGCGAGTCTCTTTCATTAGGTTCGTATGCTTTCTTGTGTTTGGTGATTTTCATTTCGCAAACAGGCGATGATGAAGAATGAAGTCATGCACCACGCTGATGAGATTTAGAGTCTCACGTGCTGACACCAAATATTCTACCCATTGTTATCTGAGCCTCATCCATCCTTTTGTTTTTATGCCTTTATCATCGATTCTTCTTTCTTTTGAGATTTATTGCGACTCTTTGATGAGATTGAACTCGTTTTCTTCTGTTTGTTTGTTTGCGACTCTTTTATGAAGGATCAATCTTTTAATAAAAATATGAAGATCCTCTTTGCTTTTTTTTTTTTAAAAAAATCTTTACGCATACTACATAGATAATTATCATTTTGTTATGATTGTTCCATAAAAGTTTTCTAAATTCTTATTGTTTTTAGATCTATCATAAGAACTGTTTTAAAAAAAAAAATCCGATTTTGTCCAATTATAAATCTGAATGACTTTATTCTAATAATAGTCATTTCAAAAATAATTTTATATATATATATATATATATAAAAGATCAAGCACTAATTATATAGAAAGAAAGGTCATAACGAACAAAAAGAAATTTAACAATGTTTTTTTGTAAATAAAATTTGAAAATATCTCTTCTAAAATAAATAAAATGCTAGATTCCTTAAGTAATAAGTTGATTTTAGATCGAATTGAAAACATTTTGATCCTTTTAGATATTCATTTCTTAATCTGTTGCTTGACCAAGGTCAGATTGAACTACCCTGGACTATTGTAGCCAAAGTTCCACTCCTAGCTTGCACCAATTGTGCTTTTGTTCACCAAGGTCAACAGAACCAAATTGCAAATAACAATACATTTTGAATATATTATGACTCACGAATTTATTTTAACTTTTATCAAGCTTAAACGAGTTTAATAAATATAAATTATAAATTTAAATATTTATTAAAAATTAAATTATTTACTTAGAGAAAATTATAATATTTTTATTAAAATTTATAATCTTATTCTAATAAAAAAATTTAATATATTTATCTATATGTTTCATAAGTAGAGTATAGTTTAATGAATATATTCTGATGAGCTATGAACTTTGAGTTTAGTTTATTTATCTTAATGAATTTTATTAAATGAGTTCAAGTAAATTTTTTATAGTTTTTAATAACTCATTAGCGGTTTGATTCACCCATAATTTCTTGATCACCTCTAAATAACTTATCTAATACCAACAAAATATTTTTAAATTTTTTTTTAATAATTCATGTATGCATACACAATTAATTTTGGCATGCAACCTCTCTCTCCATTTATAAAAGATGTTGTAATTAAGAGCATCTTCAAAACTATTTTTGTGTCGTTTCAAGTGCCACATCAATGCTATATCAAAATAAAAAATCTTACTTTTTCTCTATTATAAAAAATCTTTCAATAATTGTTTTATAGCCTCATCCTCAACAATTCAGGATCTACTACTATAAAATTGTATTGTTACAGACGGGGAATGGGATACGCTGTTTTAATAAAAAAAAACTTGGGGCTTAAGGTCCACTGTCTCAATGAAAAGTCTGGTTCACTATTTGAAATATAAACAATGGTTTTAAAAAAATAATAATTTATCTATAGGAGCTCTAATTTTCTGAATTGATTAAAAAATATATCATATTTTGATAATTACCAAACAATGCACTAATATATCAATTCGTTTTATTTTACTCTAATTATATCAGCATGCAACCTCTCTCTCCATTTGTAAAAAAACAATCAAATTTTTTTCTTCTCATCTATTGAATTTTATTCCAATCCAATTAAATTTTTTTTTAAATCTGAACCACCACTAGTAAAGACGAAAATAACAATGAACAAATCTACTACTATTTTTAAAATTATAAGGAGTCCAAATATATTTTTAATTACTATTTTCAGCTTTCCTAGCCGTCCAAAGATTTAAAAAAAATAAATTCTATTTTTTTCTTTTTTTTTTAATTTTTTTCTCATGCCCGTTATGAGAGATCAATCCAACATTGGGTCTAATATCTCTCCATATTAGGCCCAACATCTCCTCATATTAAGCTTAATATGTGTAACGCCCGAAAAATTCTCAAATTTATTTTAAAGATATCCTAATAATTTTCTGAAATTTTAGGATATTTTTATGTAATTTTTGGAGTACCGGAAGTAGCAAAAATAAATAGAGTCGTAAAATAGTTTAAGCGGGAATCGAACCTGAGACCTATCGGGTCCTACGACTCATAGCGTGTTCCGGTAACCAAGTAACCCAACAGGGTCGTGCTGAAAGGAAAGGGAATCAAATAAATTTATATTAGAGTAGGCCGAATAAACCACTTAATATAAATAGGGAGTTTTAAGTGAAAGTTTAGTTTTTTTCTCTTAGTTTGGTTCGGCAACCTCTCCTTCCCTCAAACCTCACGCCGCCTCCCTCTTCCCCTCTTCCTCACCGCACGGCACACTAAGCCCCCAAGGGCCATAGGAGCTCTTTCCGGCGACGACTCCAACACGAAGACGGTTCTTCTCTGCGAGAGGAACGTAAAGACGTGGGAAGATCGTCGAGAGGATCGTCTCCACCGGAAAA
>JBBMJZ010097162.1:0-22719 GCA_037833815.1 Zingiber zerumbet | reverse complement strand
ACAATATAGATGGTAAAAATGTGCATATATATATATATATATATATATATATATATATATATATATAAAATCAAACACGAGCCTTTAAAATTTTTACCCATATTTATTTTATAAGATTAAATTTAATTTTTAGAAAAAGAAATCTAAAACACACCCACACAACAATTTTAACAATTTTAAAATGTATGAAAAAAACATTTTGAAAGGAGAACTATCACAAAAGGAAAATGTGAAATTGTTTCCATTCACGCCTATCATACCACCCGTCTGTGACCACCGACAGAATTCAAATTTTACATGGGTCCCGAACTGGTCCTCCTGAAGGTAGTATTTTGGGTTGATTACCTTGAGGACACTTTATATGGGCATTAAGTCGTGCTCCAGATCATAAATCGCTCTCGCCCTCTCTCGCTCTCTCTCTCTTGCCCGGCTTCGTTTCGCTCACTCGCGGAGTTCGATCGTTCGCGCAGCAGGCATGGCGGGGCAGCTAACGGACGGTCAAATCGCCGAGTTCAAGGAGGCGTTCAGCTTGTTCGACAAGGACGGCGATGGTTAAATCCTCACCGTCTCATTCTATTTCTACTCTTCTTCTTCTTCTTTTTCAACATTTTGTTAGATCCGTAACAAATCTTGCCTTTTTCCGCTACTTATTCTGAAATTTTTTTTCCTTGTCTTCTTCACTCACGTCGTTTTCTTTTAGATTTGATCGTTAGAACACGGATAGCATCTTCTCGCTTAAGATTGCATATTTTTAAATTGTGTTGTGTAATCTTGATTGCAGAAATGTTTTATTTGTGATCGATCCTCTTTATCTTGTTTGATAAAATCAGGTTTCAGGTGAAATTTTTCTTTACTTTGTTTTATGCTTTTAGGTTAAGGACCCAACGATCTATATGTTTCCTGTGCATAAATTTTATATTTGAGTTAGCCACCAATAGAAATAATCTCTGAAATGTTGGGCTACATATTTGATGTTCCCATTGCTCAGAAAAAAAAATTATTAGAAAAAATCTCCCTCTAATTGTGTCATGTTCTGTGTTTTTTTATGATTATGGATCATATGTGAATGTAATTTGATATTCTACTTTCTCTATCATGCTATTTTAGTTTCATGGAGATTACCTTTGATAATTGAGTTTTGTTTCATCATGACTAAATACTCAAGTATAACTGAGTATCCAGCTTATGTTTTTTTTTTTTCAATGTTTGTGTTTCTTTGCTATTTTATTTTCAATTGTTTTTGTTAAATGAAGAATGACACAGAGAATAGAAAAAATAAGACAAATGCCTTTATTTTTCATATTTTTTTTAAAAAATATATATGCATCTGTTTTGGTGACTTATAAATAGGATTGTAGATGAATAGAATGTTTGTGAACAAGCTTAGTAATTGACTTTATAAGAGTTTGGTTATGTTTGGTCAATATTTAAAAATATATAAAATAAACAATCATAAACACTACTGACTTTAGTTCATGAACAAATTTGCTTATTAACTTACCTAAAGCTCGATTATGATCTTAATGTCTATATTTATGGTATTATTTGTTTCTCTTATTTTTGATATCTTATAAATTTTATGATTTCATATTATCTATAATATGTTAAAACGAGAGAAAAGGATAGAAGTTTCATTTATTGGATCAATGTTCTAACTAAATTATAACACGGCAATGTCTCTACTTGAGCTTTGTAAAAGCTCAAACAATAAACAAACTTGAACATGCTCGATAAGAAAAATGAACATGTTTGAACATAGTCTAGCTTGGCTCGACTGAGTTACAACTCTACTTATAATGTGTATCACATAACTTATCATGCATAGACTAAACAACACATAAACTGTTTGCATACTTAGCTTGGTGATAATAGATATAACCAGCTAAATTGGGAAAAAATATCCAGCATCTTTTCAGTTCATACAACTTGTTTTTTCAAATTGTATTTTTAATTACGTGAGTTTCATAAAATGGTTGCTTTCTCATTTTATTGACTTTTAAACTTATAATAGCTTTAAGATCTAACCTGTCTGACCAGCCAATCATAAGACATTTACACTAGTTGATCAAGTTGTTGACTGTATATGTCTCTTGGGTCATTTCCTGCTCTCTTGATTGGCCAATAGCTTAATGGAAGTCAATTTCCGTATGCTTCTTGAGAATTAGTTACTCTTAATTGTCTTTATTTTAAAAATTTAAAGATTTAAAGATATTTCCAAGGTATTACCAGGAGATAAATTAAGCCAGCCTCTGCATAAAGACTCATCCATTGTTCTCGTCATGACATACTCAACCGAATATAGGTGACATCAATTCTTACGCGTGAATGATATTTGAAATTCTACCAATTAAGGTTTAGACTAGCACACTTTCATACTTTGGCATAGTGACGATTTCATTATGTTCTATCATGGAGATATTTGCTGTTTTTATATATATGAATATCAGATATGTATAGCATTTATCGTACATTACCAAAACCTTTAACAGGAAACAGTAAAATTCCAGTAGGGGTTTATGTGGATTTCTGATAAAAGGTTTGGCCATACCTAATTTGTCAATAGTTCGGTAACTAATTTCTCATATCTGTGCATAAACAATCGCTACATTTCTTTTGGGTGGATAATATTTTTTTCACAAATAGTTTATACTTTACGCATGAAGCATTTTTGGAAGATGAACAGTCTCATTGATAGAGTAATTTTTGTCTTTTCGTTTAAGATATGATACCAAAATGTTCCATGGTATTTGGTGGTCAGTTTGATTATCATATAGGGGGCATTGATAAGTTCGTGGTCAGAGAGTCGTATACATATATCCTTTTGTTGGCTAAGTTAGCTCATCCAAGAGTTTCCATGTTGGTGATCAAAGAGTAGAATCAGTCCAGTGTGTGTGAAAATCATGCTCTTTTTCGAAAGAATTTTTCTGCAGTTTAATGCTGGTAGTATTGAAGATTTTTGTTGTCTTCCTGGAAAAGATTATTTGTGGACTTCATTTCTAGCTTTTCGCTTTGGCAACCATGATTTTGACACTATGCCCATGTCCTTGTCTTTATGGCAACTGAACTTGTCTTTTGCTAGTTGAATGATCAAGTGGATCTTAAACCAATGAGCTTGGACTGACCTTTACTGGATTTTTCCTCCCACTCACCATTCGTTTCTTAGCAGAACATAACCAGAAATATCTAATTTACCGAAGAGGATTGGTTTTCTTGGATGTAGCTGAATTTTGGCTCGATCCACAAGATCTTTTACCTGTTGATAATGGTCTATGCATTCATTTGAAAAAGCTATAGAACTTTTCTTGTGCAGGCTGCATCACGACAAAGGAGCTCGGAACTGTCATGCGCTCTTTGGGTCAGAATCCCACAGAAGCCGAACTCCAAGACATGATAAATGAGGTGGATGCAGATGGAAATGGCACGATCGACTTCCCAGAGTTTCTCAACTTGATGGGCCGCAAGATGAAGGATACAGATTCAGAGGAGGAACTAAAGGAGGCCTTCAGAGTGTTTGACAAGGACCAGAATGGCTTCATCTCTGCCGCTGAACTTCGACATGTCATGACCAATCTCGGAGAGAAGCTCACTGATGAGGAAGTCGATGAAATGATACGCGAAGCTGATGTTGATGGTGACGGCCAGATCAACTATGACGAGTTTGTCAAAGTCATGATGGCCAAGTGAGTCGCGACTAGAAAATAAAACTGAGGAAGTCTCCAGTGTTTATGGATTGAGTTGTAGATCTTGTTTTAGTTGTGAAACAAAAACTCGGTGACTCTCATTCACTCTAACTGGCCCTTGTTAAGGTAGACTGCTATGTTGTTGTCTTTGAGCATGTTGTTGTCTTTGAGCATCTTTCCCTTGTTTGACTCTTTATTTGATTGGCGACTATTGAAAATATTTAAACTTGTGTTTGATGGATTTCTTATTCCCATTTCTATAATATTGAACATTTTTTTTTTGTTTTTTAAAAAACATCTTTTAATTTCAAAAGATGTTCCAGCGTAACTTTTCGATCTTATAGCTATTACACAGTTATGTGACAAAAGGAAATCCACTCACCACAAGCGTCCCACACCGTCAGTCTCATAGCGAAATGAAAGAAATAAATCAAGGTGACCGAGCAACTTTTTATGTGAGAGGAATTTTATTTCCTAAGAAATTATTCCTTTAGGGATTTGATATCTCCTTTCATGTGACAATTTACCACTTAAGTACCACAACTTGACTATGCAATTACAGTTATGATCTCATAACTGTTATACAATTGGTACAATAAAATGTAGATGATAAAAATAAATAGTTATGATTCGTAATTACTACAATATAATATTGATAAGAGATGACTGTTATAACTATATAACAACTATGATTTCATAATTGTTACAATATAATATTGATTAGTATTGTCAGAAATAAATTGTCTATGTTGTATTAATTATGATGAGTAGCTATTTATAATATAATATTATTAGTATTGATTAGAATTGAAGAACATATATTAATAGTAGGGTTGATCCCGTAATTATTACAATAATGCTAGGAAAAGAAGATTTTTTTTTAAATAAAAATATGAGATAGAATGTTGTTTTGATAATAAATGAAAAAGAGTATGATGATTTCATAAAAGTTAAAAGAGTGCCCTTATATTTTGGAATCACTAAAAGAGTGTTCCATTTTGATTTTTTTTCTTTATCAAAATGACATCTCACCCTACCGGTAACTCAAATACAATTACTCAATTACCTTCTAATATACTGTTATCATTATTATCTCAAGCATATATTTTCTACCTAAATCTTAAGATTGTAAAATCGTAGCTATTAGGATATTTATAATAACTATAATTTTATAGTTGTTACAATATATATTTAATATGTTTACCTATCATTCATGTTATAGTAGATTCAAATCCGTATTTTTATGCATGCTATGTAGCTATAGTTTCTTAGCCAATACAATGCACCCTCGATTCAATATTCAAGCAGAAAATATATGCATGAGATGATAATAAAAATAATGTATTGAATGATACTTGAGTAATTGCACATAGTTGGTCGGATGAGATGACATTAAAAAAAAAAGAAAAATTAAAGTGGGCGTTCCTAGGATGGTTTGAAAAATATGGGACGCTTGTTTTTTTTATGCCATAAAAAATACTTTTTTGATTTTTACCCATAATATTGTTAATAATAATATTAATAATTTAATTAATGGAAAGAAAACAGGAGTCTTGGTTCCTTAGAAGCCTTTCGTTTTGATCATTCGAAGCCCTGTTGGTTTCCATTCCATGGCTCTGGATTTCAATCTCCTCCTCCTTCTCCTTCTCCCCGATCGCAGATGGATCACTACCGAACCCTAGGGTTGAGTCGCGGCGCCACCAAGGAGGAGATCAAGGAGGCCTTCCGCCGCTCCGCCCTCCAGTTCCACCCCGACCGCCACTCCCAATCCTCCGAGGACCTCCGGGAGGCTGCCTCTCTCAAGTTCAAGCAAGCCTCCGAGGCCTACGAGGTCCTGCTCGACGACCGCAGGCGCGCTGACTACGACAGCGCCTGCCGAGGCGGCGGCCACTACTCCGATCGCTGGAACCGCGGAGGGCCTTCTTCTTCTTCTTACTCTTCGGAGCATTATGGAGCGCGGCGCCAATATGGCTACCGCAGGCCGGCGGCGGGAGACCGCGGGGACGCGGCCGCGATGCTGTTCCGACTCATAACGACGCGAGGGTTTTTCGTGGGCATGGCTTTCGCGAGGTATTCTTCTTCTGCTAAATCTTCAATTCAATCGAATTTGCATCTACAATTCTTCTGCTTTCTAGATCATTGTTCACTCATGTTTAGGAATTAGGATATGCTGCTACATGAGATCGATTTCCTAAACCTAATTAGGAAATGTTTAGGAGAATTGAAGAGGAAGGGAATGAATAAAAAAGAACACAATTATAATATGGACAGAGTATATAAAAAGATTACAAACATTATTTTAATTCATCTTGAATGCCAACATGATTGGCACGACAACATAGCATAGGTTACCTGTGCCAAATAGTATCAGATTTCAATAATTTATCGGATTGATATCCACTGTACCACCTGGTACGATACAAGTAGGATACTGGTGGAGAATTGAAGAGAAAAGAAATGGATAAAAAGGAGGAAAAGAACACAAAAACATAATTTTGGACTTTATGTTCTGTCTTGAATGATACAGTTTTGATATTGTATTATCCGAACAAAATCTATCAAAAGATAACAAACATTATTTTATGCGCTCTGTTGCCTCAGTCAAGAACTGGTGAAT
This sequence comes from Zingiber zerumbet, assembly GCA_037833815.1. NCBI lineage: Eukaryota > Viridiplantae > Streptophyta > Magnoliopsida > Zingiberales > Zingiberaceae > Zingiber > Zingiber zerumbet. The sequence continues at coordinate 16,422 of JBBMJZ010097162.1, read as the reverse complement.
GCTAGTACAACATGCTACTCATCGTCATGATTGATACAACAACAGAGTATATTAGACTGTATTATAAGGTTTCGAATGATATAACCTGTACCACCTGGTACAAGATTTCAAACCATGCTTTAGATATGATAGAGGGTTTCCTTTGGAGGATGATTTAACCAACTCTTACCTTGAGTTTTGGAGCTTAAACTCGTTTAGGCCAAACACTGAACCTAAACTGGAATGCTCGTTTCTTAATACAAAGAACTAGAATGGCATGTGTTAGTTCTTTGTTTACCTTCATAGTGTTCTTTGGCACCGTTTTCCATCTGGAATACCATGTTTGAGGGAACCAAAATGGAGTCAAAGAAGAAACCAAAGGAGACGGAAAACTTAAAAATAAAGAACGAGAATATGTTTCGACATTTACAATGAATCTCTACCCTCCTTTGAAACTAACACAACTTCACGGACCTCCTTACAAAGCGACACCCAAGGTAGGTTGAAGAAGAGAAGAATAGGACTCTTTCTGGTATCACCTAGCCTCTTGATGGGAGGATGAAACTATCAACGGATAGATATGTTGTTCAATTTGCATTAGAAAGGGGGTGACGAGATGATTTTTACACATCTTTGAATGCTCTTGGAGTTGTCGCATACTTCCAAGAATATTTTATGGTGAGACAAATCTGTGTATCAAAACAAGAGGACCCTTCAAGCTTCTATCTCTCTGATGATCCTACCGTAGTGCCATTTGCATGTGTTCTTTTCAATTACACTAACATGCTTCATTCTGTACAGCATATTGTTAGGAGGTGCTGTTGTTGTTGAGAGAAGCATGGAGACTATATGGAAAATGAACAATTCGGGGGTATGATTTCTCATCTAATAATTTTCTTCCAATTTATAAACATTGTCTACTACTCCTGTTCATAAATTTGAGGTTCAAATTAAAATAACAGGTATTGAAATTGGACAAATATTATCAACCAAAACTTTCATGGGATGCTTAATTTGTTACATTTTCTAAGAGTTTTTTGTGTTCCTTTGGGTGTATTAATTTTATGGTTTGGTTCATAAAGACTACTACTACAACAATAACTACCAAATATTTTATCCCACTAAGTGAGGCCGGGTATGAATCCTTCTATGCTATTGGGTTTAATCCTCTACTATATCATTCTTTATATTTAAATGAATTTTATCATGTTTTATTATTGCTAATCAAGTCTTCTATAGTCTTCCTTTTCCTCGATTAATATGTGTATTGGTCGCCATAAGGATTACTATTCTACTCAATTCCCATGGATATAGCACATTTGATTGTAAAAATGAAATCGAAGACTTACTTATTCCTTGTTCATTCTACTCCATGAATCAAACTCACCACATAAATTTCTACACTGAAATAAGATTAAGATGGCTAATTGTAAACAGTTGAGTTAATACTTTCACTGATAATTTCTATTACACTTGTTTGGTCCTTTGATTCACTGGCTTTTTTTCTCCCTGCAGAAATCATTTGAAGAAGCTATGGAATCCATTGAACAGATAAAAGCTCAGAAGGAGAACAACTGAAGCTTTGTTCCAAGTGGATGATGAAATTAAGTAAATTCTTGTATAACTCATTTTTATCCTTCTTTTTTTTTCTCTCCCTGTCATCCAAATAAATCTCTATCTTAGAATACTATGCATTTCCCCTACAGATAAAACAACTGAGCTGTGTAAGAGCACTGAGGTTTAGTGTTATTGTTGTTTTTGTTCCTTGAATGATTAAGAAGTTGTGCTGGGAATTTGTATTTTGTTGTGATTCTTGATATTTAAATCCCTTTAATCAAGCATCTCAAAAATAACATAATTGAAGTTTATATGTTGTGTCAATCATATTATAAAGAATTAAATTATATAAAAATCATTAGTATTTTTTTATATGACTTATCTTCCTAATCACTTTCAAATTATCTTGGTCAATAGTCTGGTAATATGTTTAATTATATTTACAATAACAAAACTTTTATCCCACTAAATCTTCCAATACCATTGGTCTCAATTTCCTATTATATCATATTTATATTTAATAAATTTTATTTTATTATTATTAATCAAATCCTTATTAGTTGTGTATATATTCATATCATTTTAGATGGGTCGCTTCGAAATTTTCAATAGGTATAATCTTGATTTTTTTTTTTTTCACTAATATTTAATTATTTTAAGTCTATCAAATGTTAGAATTGTATAAAATTGGTAGAAAGCCAAATCATTCACTTCAATATCAAGCATCCACATCAGTGTGAAATTATCAAATTAATACAAATTTAATGAAAATTAAATGGATAATAGAGGACACTCAAACCTAAACCTTACGGTAGATCTAAATAATTTCCAATTTACTCTATCAATCTAAATGAAATGAAGGGGAGTCTTAACGTAACTATAAAATTTTTAATGTGTGACCTAATGATCATGGGTTCGAGTTTCGAAAATAAACTCTTGCAATGTAGAGTGACCCTTTCCTGGGACCATGTATTGGAAAGAGCACCGTGCACCAAATTATCCTTTTACTCTACCAATCTAACTAACTGAATTGTATATGAATTAAATCTCATATTAACCTTCAGAATTCAAAGAAATTGACGTGTAAAGAAATATCAAGAACACTCCTCTTTTCCTCTTCGCTTTGGTGTATCTTTTCTAGTAATCGTCCTCTTAGTAAACAGTGTCTATACATATCAAAGAAAGCGAATAAAGCACAAAGAGCAAATAAAAATAGTAACATATGATCCATCATCCATGTAATTGATCTAAAAGAAGTTTAGATACATACTAGTTCATTGTTAGCGGGCGTACCATATTACTGAGTGGATAATCAAGATCAGCTCATTTGAACAGTTCGTCGGTAACAGAAACTGCAATAACCTCCACATCAAAGGCACAATCTTCACACAACAGATTAGATGATCGAGCTTATCCTAATTCATTAATGATTCAAGAAAATCCAATTGTCGGGAAAGATAATTGTGTATCTCAAAAAAAGATACTCAAAACTGCATCTTAAAAAAGGAGATCATGAAGAACATACTTATATACTCTTGAGCAGATCATTCCAAGATGAATTCTTTCATTCCTTTGACACCGTATATGGTGTCGTATGGTTTTTCTATGCTGTCTCTCAGAATGCTAATTTGTCCCTCTTTAAGTAGTATGTCTTCGTCAAGACTCTCAATCTTCTTCCTGAAACAGCTAATCTCATTCTCCAAATCCGAATTCGTCTTTTTCAACCACTTCACTTCCTCCCACAATTCATCCTTTTCAGTGGACACATTTTGTAGCATGCTTTGAACAACATTAAGGTCTTTCATGGAAGTTTGAAGCTCCTGGTGCAACCTTGTGACTGTCTCATCCTTCTCTAGCATCTGCAATTAGTATAATAGTCGTTTTTGTCAAACTATAAATAAAGTTGGGTCAAGGCTTCATCAAACAGAATCGAGGAGCATCAACTGAACAAGATGGTGTTGGTGAAAGGAATCGAGGAGCTATGTTCCTGAAGTCTGAGGTCATTTGTGATTTGAATTGATAATTCAGTTAAGCAATGTAATTAGAATACACATACAGGAACAACAAAAAGTATGCTGACACGACAGTAATCCTGAGATTATGTGTAGAACTGAGGTGAGAGCAAACGGTATTTTAATAAACTGATGACAATGAATAGACACTAACAATTGAGGCATTAAAGTTTGTTAGGCAATCACTGCACTGGCAGAGTGCTTGAGGTAACAAACATTAGGGTGAATTCCTCCTTTCTAAAAGTATAGACTAAATCATTCTATTTTTAGCCCAAGTTACTGAATTTGCATAGTTACATACGTACCAAGAGTGTAAAGAATGTGACATTGTTCAATGCTCACACAAACTCAGTAAGCCTTTGTCAGTAAACTGTTGAATGAGGAGTTTGTAAATAATTATGGAAAAGAGATTTGTTCACTTGAGACACTTGAGATAAAAGTTTAGGATAAGCAAAGATACAAATTAGATTTTATTTTCTAGATCTAAATTGAAGGTTAAGATGCTCCAGTCGTCGACAATGTATGCCAACATAGGCAAAAGTGAGGTTAATTGTCATGTGGCTGCCTGTTTTGTTACTAATGCATGAGAACTAGGAGCATGTATTTGCTAGGTTGAGTAGTTCATAAAGACAGAATAGAGCTCCACTTCAATGAGATAAGAACAGAACTATTTCCCTGCATTATAATTCAGTGTCAGAGTGTGTAGCAGTTACACAGCCTATAGCATTGTCTAATAGAATATAAATGCAAGCGTGGATTGTCTACAAAAGGGTACAACATACTATCGAATTGTAAAACATAGATAATTAGATTAGTGAGCTATCAAAGCATTTCCAATTTTTTTTTCTTTAATTTTGAGGGTGAGTAGTAGTTTAACAGTATAATTTTTGACAAGTACCTGAAGCTCCAAATCCTTCATCTTGTGGGAAATACAAGCAACTTCATCCTGTAGTCTCTGATTAGCATTTTGCAGGACATCACGAGCTCTTATAGAACTTGCAAAATCAGCTTGTAGTTGTTCATATTCCAGTTCTCGAGACAACAGATTCTCTTTCAATACTCTTGATAGTATGGCTTCTGCCCTCAAGTTTAACACCATTTCATCCTATGTAAGTAAAAGTACACATCAAAGTAACATGCTGAACAATATAATCAAGCATTCAAGGAGAATCTTTTCAAATAAACATTCAAGGAATTGGAACAAGTAAATAGTTATTTTTATTTTGAGAATAATTCTTATTTCTTACATGATAGCAAGCTACTGAGATTTACCTCTGTGACATGACTTTTCAATTGCCTCATTTTACTTTCTTCCATAGTCTGCCTCTGTGATTCTTCAAGATTCGACTTGTCATCTAATGCCACCATTGTTGCTTGTAAGTTTCTTCTCAAGTTCTCAATACCTCTCTTTAAACTATGATACTTCAGAATGTAATCATCAACTGGAATTCTCTCAAGATTCATGCTAGCTACTTCATCATACCTCTTGCATTTTATGAATTCTAACAGTTCACTAAAGAAACAGCTACTGTTGTCAAGTAATGAAAGCCCATGAGCCTCCAAAGTTGCTACCCGGGAATGGAGTTCTTGGTCAAATTTGAAAAATGAGTAGCCATAACAATTATCAGTAATCTGAAGACGATCTAACAGGCAAATGTTTTCATGCCTAATAAATTCCATTTCAAGCCTGTGGGATTCGATTTCTTTCCTCAGCATCTGCTCAACTCCAGTTAATCGCAATTGTTCCATTTTCAACTCAACTATTTCACCACCATTTTCTGTTGTCTTCTTACATAACTCATCATCAAGTCCTTGTCTCAACCCACCAATTGTTCTCTCTTGTCCATTGCATATTCTTTGCAGTTTTATGATTGCTTTTTGCAACTCCTTATTCTCCTCATCCTTTTCCTTGCTGCATCTCCTGAGATGATCAAGATCCTCTTCGGTTCCTCTTTGTTTGTCCTGCAACTCAGACAAGGACTGATGAAGGCCAGCGTTCCCTATTCTCATGTCTTCCAAACTAGCAGTCAGTTCGCTAACTTGCCTCTCTGAGTTCATTATCCTACACTGAGTGTCTATTTCGTTGGTCTTGACTAAAGACATTTCTCTTTGAAGTGACACATTCTGCTCGGCAAGTTCTCTAACATGATCCCTTAGCCTCTGTTCTTCGGATTGAAATTTTGCAAACTTCAGTGACCATTCGTTTTCCCTTTGGTCTAATTCTTTCTCCAGACTTGACTGTATATCAATCTTCTCTTTCTCAAGCCGCCTTGTCCTAGTGCCCAATTCTGTTTTCCACTGTTTAAATCTTTCTTCTGCAGAATGTCTCTCAGAAAGCCTAGATTTGATTTGTGATGAAAGCTCAAGTGTCAAGCACTTTCTCTCTTCATTGATATTATGAATTATTTGAAGCATAGTCGTCAAGTTTGAGTTCTCTGCCCGGTAAATCAGCATTTCAGGAGTTTCATCTGAAAGAATCATAAGCTTCTCTTCCAACCTTTTCACTTTCATTTGTAATTCCTCATCTGTGGTGTCTTCCTGTGGGTTGTCATTAATCATGTCAATAAACTTAGCATCTGTGCAAGAGTCCGTTGCATCCTCAAAGGAAGCATTTTCAGGAACACGCAATTCAGAAAAACAGTTTGAAGACAATGATGGTCGTGACATCTCATCGTGCGCCTCCTCTATTGTAGTAGTTGTTCTAGAATCATAATCTTGTGGTTTAAGAAATTTTGAAGATAATGCATGGCACATTTTCTCAGCATTTCTGGTCTGCGTAGAAGGGGCAGGTAGCTTAAAATCATCATTTGTCCAAGCTCGAGTAGAATGATGATGCACATGATTCGTCTCCCAGAACGAGTAGCTCCTCCTGTTCTCTTTATCATATGAGAGTAGAGATGATCTCAGGTGTCGAAATCTTGGCAGCTTTCCTAGACTTGGGAGCATATTTTTGTCCACCAAACAGTTATCAAATTCAGTACCAGAAAAGTAGCTAGTGTCATAATGACTGGATTTGCCCATTTGACACTCTCCATCTGTGAAGCCATCAAATTCATTTTTGCTTGGAGTCCTCCTACAGCGATCTGCTCTGCTTCTTGATGGAATGGGTGAACTGCATGGAGAAATTTCTGCTAGAAATTGTTCTCTTGAACCTGAAGAATCGAACTCTACATCATGGATGGAAGCTAAATTGCCTCTATTTTCTCTTGAAAATCTTTCTGATGTTGAAAATTGGCTGTTGTCACTAATCAAGCACATTATATCAGAAAGATGCCAAACAGGCATAATTACTGAATAATATCAAGCTCTGGAATTTGATTTATTTTCCGTAAGGAGAATCAATTACAATCAATGAAAGCCAACCGACACAAGTAAATATATTGAATGGAAGTCACCACCACTGCAAATCTAGAATGCAAAAGGTACAATGGTACAACACTCAGAAGAGAATTAAGAGGATCAAAGTTCGAATCTTAAATGAGAAGAATATCCTGGAGGCCGACTTCAGAGTGTATATAAACTGTACTCTGATTTACCCAGTAGGCAAAAGGAGAAGGCCGTCTACCTCCAGGATTAGTCGATGAAGCCCGGACATTTGGATTATCAAAAAAAGAAACATAGAATGCCAAAGTAAACTTCTCCATTGCTACACAAAATTGGTTATCTAAACATGACTCACATGATCAATAACATAAAATGACATTATGAGCAAGCATAAATTGAGAATATAACAACCATTTGTGACTGAAATGTGCAACTTATGTAAATGCTAAACAAAAAAATACAGAATGAAAGTACATTGTGGCATAAATATGCAAACTAGCATCAACTTTGATAATGGGAAAATAAATCATTGAGAACAAAGAATTTTTATTTAGTCATATAGGGAAAATGAACAAAATATAAACTTTGAGAATGCCATATAGCATGAATGCTCCCAACTGAGTAGAAATCGGATAACCGAAAGCTAAAAGGGCATTAGTAGTAGGTCATTAGTCACCAACATAAAGAACATAAGAACATAAGAATAATAGGATAACTGAAAGCACCATAATAAAATCAGTTGCATTAATTGGATGCTTACTGATTAGGATACTTGCAAATGTGGTTTGCATTGTTCTCCGAGTTGGTTGGTGAATCGACAGTGTCACGCAAAAATACCAAGTCTCCATCTTTACCATACCTAGTCACCATGCCTGAGGAGAATGAAAGACTCCTTTGGAGAAATGGCGTTGATGAACCCTCATCCAGACACCGGTTGCATGGCTTAAGAATTTCCTTGGGAGATTGGGATCCATCGTGAGCATCACCATAAGTTGGAGCTTTTACATCCTTCCTGTTGCTCGGTGCAGGCGCAGCAACATTGGTACTTCCACTACTAGATGTAGAGGATCTTAGTGGGAAGAACCTTCTCATCTTCTAGTAGTATCTGATAGCTTGTAGGTATCAGCTTCAGAATGCCTGCTCCTGGTTATTAGTTTCAGAATCCTTGGGCAATGATAAATGTAAGCTCCAAGTCTAGAATTGAAATCCACAATCAGCAAGTTGAGATTTAAACAAACAAACAAAAATAATAATAGCACTGAAATTTTCCATGGTTCCAAAAAGCCAAAGAAACAGACTTTGGAAGCTCATTCAACATGCATAAATGTGTGCAACAGTACTTTATTTAACACAAAAGCTTAATTTAATCTAAACCTTGGCAAAAAAAGAAGAAAAAAAAGAGGGAATTGTCTAAAGAGTCTCATGCCTTAAAGAAAAAGACAAGGGTCAGTCAAAAAAGTAAACAGTAGAAGGTAAACGCGCACTAAAAACCTAATCTTCTCCATATTAAATGCTTCTTCTTCTTCTTTTTTTTTTTTTTGTCAAGAACCTAGATCTGAAAAACCACAGATTCTTGCTCTCAAAATGAACAATCAAATTCCTTTGCCGAAAACGAAGGCGCTGGTGCAGTGGAATCAATAGTTTTCGCCTCTGAAATCGAGGGAAGGATGAATTCCAGCCAAAAATCGAATCGAATGGAGTGAAGACGAAGAAGAGCGAGAGGTCGAAGTGATTACCTCAGGGATCCGGCGATGGATGGATCGAATCGCGCACGCAAACACCTTCAAATCGCCTCGACGACGGACCACAGGAGGAGAGACGAAGCAATCAATGGACATCGATTTAATCTTTAAAAAAATTATGAGGATTTGCTTTAGAAGCAAAAGGATAAAGTTCCCGTTATGATGGGGGCTGCTGCGGCAACTTGAAGTTTGATTCCTAAATTGCAAAATTTGAAATGAGGCAACCAATAAGAACTTGAGTCGGAGCGCCAAGTCTTAATTTGGTAGTGGTGTAAATGGCCCGATACGATCGGGTTCGAATCAAGTCAAACAGATCCAGCCGAGATGACTTCAAAAGGGTCTTACCGAACACAACTCAGTCCGATTTCAAAATCTTGACATTAATTTCAAGATGAGCTTAAGCATGATCGCAAAGAAAATCTTTATTTTTAGTCAGTAAAAATTATTTATGGTGACAAAAGATGAATACGCTCGCCCCAGCACCCCGTCTCAGGGCCAACACAAAGAAGGTAAATCACGGACGGCTAAGTAAAAATTATTTATGTTCCTTGAATACATGTAAAATTAATTAAATGAACAAACTTAAATAACTCATTAAATTAAATAAATAAACTTGAATATATATGTCTTTAGCTCGTTAATATTTATGAATAATATTTGTGAACAATATTAGTGAATAATATTCGTGAACAGCATTAGTGAATAATATTTATAAACTATGTTTATAAATAAAAATCTTTGTAATATGTTAAATAAATAAAGAAAGTTTCAAAATAAACGTATTATCAGGTTTAATAATTAACCAAACAAATTTAAAATATAAAAATTTTAAATAATCAAATAACCTTGAATTGAGAGTTTAGTAACATTTAAATGAATTAAGCTCAAGTCAAATTTAAACCAAATTCAAGCTAATAAAAAAAAAATCAAGTCAAAGTTTAAACAATCATTTCAATAACTTAATTTATTTTAAACTCGATTTGATTTAGTTTGATCACATTATCAGATAAGTTTGAACATCACCGTAGGCTAGTCTTAATAAAGTTACCTAGAATAATAGTCAAAACACACAAAGATACTTGCAAAATATAAACCGTCTTTTTTCTAGGGACATGGTGCAATGATAAATAATAGGACAACTTCACACGCAACAAAAGCTCGAAATTCACATAAGATATCTCATATGTCCACAATATTCGAATCACTTGTGATGTTGAATGATCTGCTAGGACCAATCACTTCTCGATAAGAAACATTTTTAGTGTCAAACTGGTCTAGATCAGTCAGTTTTAAGAGTTCCTTTAACGATAATAAAAAATAATTATTGTCAATAATCTTCTAATGTCGTAATTACGTAAACCATCAAATAATAATTAGATGCCATACACGAATATTAGAAAATAAATTATTTCTAAAAGTTTTTTTAGTAATACAAGAGCCGACAATGTTCTTGTCCTACAACCGTCCAAACTATTAAGATTTGACCCAATTAACATCTCTAACATTTGCTTCATCTAAATTAATATTTTACAACTTAGATAAAAATGTCAAAAAGGAATTGAAATTAATTATTTACCATATCATTTCAAATTTTGAAACATTTCCATAAGATTTGTCTAATCACTGTATTAATTAGTGATTTAGTTCTGCTCATCTAAATTTCAATCAATTCTTTCCATATTAATTCTTTCCAATTTTCATATGATAATTATTCTTTTATTGTCTAAAAATTAAATTCAAAAAACATCAACTCCTTTACTGCACCGGAAATGAGAAACAGGATGGAATAGAAATTATTTAAAGAGAAATCTCAAAAGATTTAAGTTGGAGCTACTTTCATCTTTAACAAAAGCCAGAAAAAGTTAAACATTCAATAGATTTAAGTTGGAATCACAAATTCAAAACTGAAGGAATAAAGCGGAGTAGAATGAGATCAGATGGAGCTAATGCTTACTGGTCGTCAAATTATAAGTAAGCAAATGATCCATCATCATCTCAAAACTGAATCTATCTCGATCTGGAACAAAAGACATCGGATATGAATGTGATATGAAATGCAGCATGAAACTATCACTCATCTTCACTCTGATTCAGTAGAACATCTTTCAGATCAGTTTAAATTTATGGGAACAAATAAGGATAGAGATCTTTCAAATTATTTCGAATATACAAGAACAAACGGTCGATCGTCATCTCAGCCCTAAATTAATCGAACAAAAAAAAAGAAACGAACGATTCAGGCGCAAAATACGCATTCAATAGATACTCCTCATCTGCTCGTCAAAACGTCTACACCGATCAAAGAGGGCTGTAAAAACCTGCAGATCGATCAAAAAGGTAAACAACAAATCAAAAAAAAGGGAAGGGGGGAAATAAACATGGATGAGAGAGAAGAACAACTATCAATCAAAAACTCTAAATCGATCGAAAAAAACAGCAAATCAAAAATAAAATTGAAAAGTAAGAATAACAAACATAAATAGATCTAGATCGATGAGCGATAAAAACAACAAATGAAAAGAAAACTTGCGAAATGAACAAGGATGAGAAGAACGCCTGTGACTACCTTGAGGCGGAGCTGGGTCTGCAAAGCTTCACTGGGGGGCTCTGTTGTGGACTGGTACCAGATGCGACGAGCGGCGTACAGCAGCAAAGCGAGCGCTCTACCATTTGAGCTACATCCCCATTTAATTATTAAAGATAATAAAATATATAATAATAAAACAAACATAAACATTCATGCATAACCATTTACTATGGTATATAAAATGTATCCTCGATCATTCCTACCATGGGAAAGATTAGTAGATATGATGTTGAACTAAATAATTTGTACCAATTAAAAATAATAATAATAATAATAAATAAATAAATAATATATATTGATACGGTGCATAAAGGTGAAGTCTGATAAGGTCAGACAATCAAAAGTTAAGGGGATGTGGCAATCAATAGTCAAGGAGATGTGACAGTCAAAAGTCAAGGGGGTGTTGCAGTCAACAGTTAGGAGAAAGTGGGAGTTAGACCGCCTCACTTCATCAGCCGCATAATTTCTAGTCGGGCATAGGGGCCAGGTCCCCAGATCTGAGACATAAGACGCGGCCTGGACTAGTTCCTGACCTGCCCCCGACTGATCGGAATTCCCCAGCTTGGGCTTTATGAATAGTCTCGGTACCATTACTTATACAACTCCCGACCGACTCTTCAATGGTCAAACTATGAAGGATAGGTCTCCCGCCACAGTCTCAGATAGAACCTAGTTGGTTCGTCACAGCTCATTCTCTTCATCAAGACTCAAGTCGGGTGGTACACCTGAGTGGTCATATCGAGATGTCTATACTAAACTCGGGCGGTACAGAAAGTACTAAGCGATAATAATGTCAGGGAATCGTAACCTCCTGTCAGAGAATAACTGTCATACGTCAGGGAATATTCTAGTGGTCTACTATTACCTGCGAATGGAACATTCCTTCCACCAATAGGAGGCCACTGTATATCCTCTCTCACCCGGCAAGCCCTGATACCCGATATTCTTTGACAATTGGCAGGCTCTGAAGATATGCAGCGTCATATAAAAAGGGAGGTCCTTTCCCTTAGCCAGGTACGCGCACATTCGTACTCATCTTCTACAGTTCTTTCTTCCTTCGTACACTATTCTTCTGGCAAAAAAGTACCTGACTTGAGTGTCGGAGGGTCTGCGCCAAGGACTTTTTCCCTGGTTTATGGTCTCTAACATTCTGGATGTTTGTCTGAGTGTGTAAAGAGCTCAAGTACTACCAGTCCTCGTACTACAGACCTTGGAGTTCCACGTGGGGGTTAGCCTTTGGGACGTGCATACACCGGGTGCGTCAGAGTCGTCTCTCTGTTAACACCAGCGCCATCTTCGCCGGCCTCCGTCTGACTTAGATTTCAGACAGGATCGATTTGACGCCGTTTATGGAAATCTCCTTCACTTGTTCTGGAACATGACGATAGAGGATATTGGTAAGATTGACGTCACTATGACAGCTAGAGAGTACAAATTGTTCAAGGAAGCCAAAAGGCGAGCGACTTTCAAAAAGTACACCATTGCTTCACAATCGAGAGGATGCCTACAGTTTCAAAGGGCCTGACCCACACTTCCGACAGGGGGTCTAAGAGGAAGCAACCCGAGGTTTTCCCCCGAGCCTTCTATCGTGACCCCTGGTTAGACTACTATAACAAGAAACAGCAGCACCAGGCCTCCACGGCCGAAAGTCAACTGCCGAAGGGGTACAAGCCCCTAGCCATCGGAGAATATGATGACAACAATGATCCAGAAGATCACCTTTACAAAATTTGGAACGTTGCACTGTTACATCAGTACAATGATTCCATCAAGTGTCGGTTGTTTTTAAACACTCTGTCCGGCTCGACCCAAAAGTGGTTTGACAGATTGCCTGTCGGATCCATCACCTGCTTTCAGGATTTCAAACATGCTTTCCTGCGCTATTTCGCCAGTAGCAGGAAATATCAGAAGACTAACCATTGCCTATTTGCTCTCAGGCAAGGGTCTGCAGAGCCCCTGAGAGCCTACATAAAACGCTTCAACCAGGTAGCCCAGGATGTTCCGTCTGCTACCTCAGAGATCTTGATGAGCGCCTTCTCCCACGGTTTGGTGGAAGGGGAGTTCTTTCGAGCCCTCATTCGAGAGCCTGTGAAGAATTTTGATGAGATACTGGGGAAGGCCGCGAGCTACATCAATGTAGAAGAAGCCCAGGTGACCTAGAGGAAAGCAGACAAGGCGTCTACTCCTGCCAATAAGTCGGAGAGAAGGCCGCCCTAGCCTCCAGCTCGACCCTTTCCCCGCTCTAAGGATGCCCGACCAGGATTTTCGCCCGATCAAGAATCCAGGGTGGCACAACGAGTTGAAGCCGTCCAAGCCCCTAGACCCGGTCAGTGGGGGCCCTGTTACTGCACCTATCATAGGTTCCACACTCATTCCATAGGAGACTGCCTCCAGTTCACCCGAGACTCTTGGCGGGCAGCTGAATTGGGCCTGCCTTCGCCCGAGATCATGCCCAAGCTTCAGAAGCTGTTGCCTAACTCACCTACTGCCATAGGGTAATCAGGTAAATCCTTGCCTGAAAGTGCAGGTCAGGGAATCCAGTAGCCAGGCTGAGGCAAGGAGCCAATGGAATCCCTGGAGGAAGAAAATAGGGGAAATATCGCCATCTGGGAGATCGGCATGATCTCCGGGTGGTCCACTGATGGATAGTCCACCAGAGTCCAAAAATCCCATAAGCGCCGCTTAGAGATACACACCGTGGGGTGTAGCTGGGAACAAGATGTAGGGCATGTAATCAGCTTCAGGCCGCAGGACCTAGAGGAAGTGGAGCTCCTTTATGATGTTGTGCTCATAATCAAAGCAGTCATCGCCAACAGCCGCGTGGCCAGGTTTTTCGTTGACACTGAAAGCTCCGTCAACATGCTATTTAAAAATGTGTTTGAGGTCATGCAGATCAACACTAGTGAGCTCCAACCCGTAGCCACCTCCTTGTACGGGTTCACAGACAATGAAGTATGACCAATAGGTCAAATTAAGCTATCCGTATCTTTGGGTAGCAAACCATTGGTGAGGACACGGAGGAGCACCTTCATCATAGTGGATTCTCGATCCTCCTACAACCTCATCTTAGGGAGACCCGCCCTACACGAGTTCTGAGCGACAGTCTACACCTTTCATTAGAAGATAAAATTCCCTGTGGGAGACCAGGTCGGAGAGGTCAAAGGTCAGCCGTTGGTCTCCTGCAGGTGTTATATCGACATGGTGAAGGTCGAGGCCCGTAAAGCTCAAAGAACCCAGGATAGAAGAATCCACGTCATCTAAGAGGAGCCTCTACCTATAGCCGAAGAGCTCATTCCTTGGGAGGAGGTCCAACTCTATCCTGATTATCCAGAGAGCATTGATAATCATGATTTTATTGTATTATTTTGATTAATATATGCATGGTTTGATGTTGATTTCATAGGTTTAAATCATGGTTACATCATATTTCATGCATTGTCTTTATTTTGGGCTTAATTACAAATTAGCTTATTTTTGGTGTTATTTGATGCTAATATTTATTCTTATTTTGTAGGCATCAAAGGATCGTGAGTGTGGATCCATTTGAACCAAAATTGGGCTCGAATCGGGGCTAAATGAAACGATCAAACCTTGGAGTTATTTTGATTGTTCATCTACAATCAAGCAGATTTGAGTCGTCCATTGAAAATTTGGCCCATCCAACCTAATGAGGAGGAGATCTCAGCCATAGATGAAGATCCAAAGGTTTTGATTCATATCTGAGTTCATACAACCATTGATCAAGCCCGAATTAATCCAGACCGTTCATCAAAGATTGGGCAGATCTGAACCATCCAGTGAACATCTGGTCGATCTGACCTACGGGAGAGTAGATTCAGACCCTTGATCAGATCAGTACATTCAGATCGGATTTTGGGTGGCTTTTCACCGTTGATCAAGCTCTAAATCAATTTCATCTGTCCGTTCAGATCTGGATCAGATTCAAAACAGAAGCTATAGTAGCACTTCTCGTCGTCGACTCCTCAGCGCACAGCGTTGTGCGGCGTTCTTCTCCAGCGAGTTCCGACCCCTTTCCTTCTCCAATCAATCTCTCAAGCTTCAACCTCGGTGGATAATCTCTACAGCAGCTCATCCCGATCTTCTAGAGCCATCGAAGAGTGTTCCCTCCAGTGGAATTTGGCTCTCGGCAATCCCCTGTTCCAGCCATATTTGGAGGTGTTCCTCCAATCTGAGGTTCCGATTCCCATTAGAAACACTCAGTGGTGGTCCTCCCGTGTTCCTGAGCTTCATCCGACGCCCATCCATAGACCACAGCTTCCATCCAGATTCCGAGACCAGATTTTCAGATTTCGGGCCATTTATGGGGTTTCGGGTTATTCTAGCTCGCCGGAGGTGGTCCGCCGGTGTTGTTGAGCATACCTTGAACTGAGACACAGCTGAGATGCTCCATTGATGTCCGGAGTTGGGTGTTCTTGACTTCGGCATTCTTGTGTGATGGCAAGAGTGTGTGGTTTGGTGAATTGATTGTGAGAATGGATTGTTTTACCCTTTTTTGTTCATTTTTTTATTGTTTTGTAGCTTTTCATAGATTTCTGATGTTTGTTGAGTTATTTTAGCAAGTAATCTAGCATTTCTTTCCTTGTTGAAACTTAGTTTAAGTCTTATTTGTTCTCAGTTAATTGTTAGATTGTTAAATTTAAGCTAGGGTTCTATTTTATGCTTAAGATTAGATTTAATTGTGTCTTGCTATTTTATTTTTAGTTTAAGTGTGTGTTAATAATTTAATCACAACGTAGAGTGACAATACGTTTGGGTTTGATTGTTGGCACACAAGTAGGTTTCATTTATGCATTAGATTAATTTCTTAATTGCTATGCTTTCATTTGTTAGATTTAGCTTCAAAGCATTAAACCCTCATTTTTTATATCAAATCCCAAAAATAGGAATAAAAGATAATCCTAAGATTACATCTTACCGTTGGTTCCTTGAGAGATAGATCCTGGGCTCGTTACTACAATATTATTGCGAAATTAAGGGGTTCAGTGGAATATACATTATTAATTTGATTTGCGGGTGTGACAGACTTCGCTTATCAGTGTTCCATATGTAATTTCATATATTTTGATTAGAAAATTTTGATGAAGAAGATGTAATTTTCTAAATTTAGTTTTTAAGAATTTGGAGACTCATGACTCTTGTGAAATATCTATCAAAGTAATTTATATACTCTTGGTTCAAAATTTAAACTTCAAGAGTTTCT
>JBBMJZ010096969.1:0-22724 GCA_037833815.1 Zingiber zerumbet | reverse complement strand
CGAAACTATGAGATTACCCTAACTTAAAGGTATTGTCAAACATTAAAAAGGAGGAGATTGTTGGTGTAATATCTCTTGGGTCATGTTGACCAAGTTGACTACGCTTGAGTTGGCTCAAGCTTGAGTCTTGATGTTTGTGTTTCGATGTTTGACAATACATGGAGATTACAGATGCAATTGTCTGTTTGGGGAGATTGTTGATACAATTCCCCTCTGGTCAAGGTTGACCAGTTAGATGTGAAAAAAAGTCAAGTAGGTCGAAGGAGTGATCGGATACTTAACTTGGAAGTCCTAACTGGATGTTAGGCAGTTGAAAGACCTAGTGAGTGAAGCTAGGTAGTATGAAAATCCTAGTGTGTGAAGCTATGTGAAAGTCCTGGTGAGTGAAGCTAGGCAGATGGAAAGATCTAGTGAGTGAAGCTAGACAGTATGAAAATCCTAGTGAGTGAAGCTAGGTGAAAGTCCTGGTGAGTGAAGCTAGGTAGATGGGAAGTCCTGGTGAGTGAAGCTAGGTAGATGTGAAGTCCTAGTGAGTGAAGCTAGGCAGAAGGGAAGTCTTGGTGTGTGAAGCCAGACACGTGAAAATCCAGGTGGGTTAAGGCTGACCGGAAACCTGGTGTTGGTAAGTCCAAGTGGGTCAAAGTTGACTGGACACTTGACATGAGAAGAAAAAGTTCAAGTGGGTCAAAGGGATTGACCGGACACTCAGTAAGGAAGTCCTAGCAGGTCGAGGATGATCGGATGCTAGGCATGATGTCCCAACAGGTTATGGTTGACCGGATGTTGGGTTTTAGGGACCTTGGACTTGATTAAGACAAGTTACAATGGATCAATCGATCAACCGATAGATTGAACCATAGTCCAATTGATCGGTTGATCGATTGGAAGAGTGTCGCGAAAAAACTTTGGCCCAATCGATCCAAGGATCGATTGAGACATGTTGTCGCGACCATAGAAACCCTCCCAATCGATCAGCCGATCGATTGAGAACCTCCAATTGATTGGGTGATCGATTGGGAAGCTGGAAATTGCGCAATAACCCTTGAATCGATCTGGCGATCGATTCAGACAATTTCTAGAGAGCACATAGGCACTCTGAATCGATCAACCAATCGATTCAAAGTCTCCCCAATCGATTGAGTGTCATTCAATTGATTGGAATCCGACCGTTGCACAGATTATAGTTGTTGGCGAGCGATTTCCTCAGCAGCTCTTCAGCATTCTTCTCCAAGCGATCACAGCGAGGATTACAGCGACTTCTCCACCTTCACTTCCAAGGTTCAAGAGGAATAATTTCTGACAGATATATATATTTTTTTTAAAAAAAATCATTATCACCTCCTAATCATTTATCAATGAATTATAAATTAACTCCATAATTTATTTCCCGTCACCCAACTTAAAAACGGATCAGGATCCAGGTGAGCAGAATCATCCTTTATTACAACTGAAATATTAGCTATTACTCCATGATCCATGCTGCCCAAACAATGCACATTCTGAAGTACTAATAGAAAAATAATAATAAAAGTTAAGATTAGTGATCTCAAAACATATTTTAGACTTCCCATTGTACAAGAGTTTTCCAGGAATAACAACAATCATGCTTCAGATTATTGGCTAGAAACAAACAAATAGCAGTTTTGCCGCGGCCAGACATGCTACAATCTCGACCTACATTATTCTTCAGCTCGAGAAAGCTTTCGAACACTTCTACTCTTCGCTTGGAACATTGAATAAGATTATTGCTCATCACAAAACAATGGTAACACGTCAAATACAAGAACCGCGAGACCTAAGTTCACTGGCGATCCGAATTCCAAATTGAGCATGATCATCTCTGTGCCGGCTCCAGGGTCCGGGCATTTGCACCGGCTATCCCTTCAAGTCTGTCCTTTGTTATCTCGACAAAATGGCCAACCATTTCGTGGAACTGCTTCAGACCAGACAGAGGGAGGATGATTGATGAGCGATCAGCCCCAGTAACCTGCAATGAGGAAGAAGTTAGGTTTCTGTATGTGGAGGAAAATTGAACTTGTATCAGTTTGTTCTCCACATACCTCAGATATCCTCAAGAAATGACCTCTAATGTTGTTGCCCAAATCAAAGAAGAACCTCTTCTGATCGACCCTAATTACTTTCGACATTCCCATACCTCCAATATCATCATGTGCATGCATATCTACCAGACGTTCAACGTTTAATTCAGAACCAGATACCGAGTGAGCACTATGACCTGATATAAATCCAGCACCGACATCATCTGAAAGACCTGAGAGTCGCTCAAGAGGTTCCATATGTTGCTGCTGTTGTGTTGCGAGGAAAATTGCTCAAGGATATTATGGCCAAAGCTAGGAATAGTAGTAGATCAAACTTTTACCTGGTTTGCTACCATGAAAAGTCGCGAGACCTCTTCATGTATCTCTTGTAACACATTCCTAAATGCAGCCCATCCTTCTTCTGAACTTCCAGCTGGAACAATGATTGTACTCCGGTTCCTATTGACAGATGACTCGGATATCTACATAGAAAATGATTCCGTCATTTAAATCAAACATTGAAAATATAAAGTTACAGTAAAATTGCAGACTATAATTGAGGTTTGTGATGTTTCCTAGTTGACCATGAGTAATACATGTGTTTATTTCCTAAAAGTAAAAGGGCTAATAAGAGCTACTTATGACATAACTAGAAATGATATTGAGGATGAGTGTTATCACTTAGGCATAACAAACAGATGTAATTTCAATGAAATGCTACTGTACTTTAAACCTTACTAGGACAACATTTTAGCATTTAATACTTCAGATATCAATATCATTATAGGAAAATAGTCTTTCACACTAGTAAGCTTAAAAGCTTATAAGGAAGTTCAAAGCCAAAGATTCAATAATGTGTATGTACCAGTCTTCAGTAAATTATACTACACAAAAACACCCAAATGCCAGAATTAACTTCAGGGAGAAAGTAAATAGAATTTAAAATCCTTGTTCAAACACAGATTTTTTCTCTCTTTTACTATACAAGTGATAACATTTTGACAAGAAACATTGATGTTCAACTATTGAAGGAACTCTGTTAGATATTTCTCTGGATTATAATCACTAAGGAAACACAGTGTCAGTTATCTTTCTTAGAAAATATAATCACATTGATTATACAAACTGTTATCATGTCCAGTCCCGCTAATTATGGTACAACTGAACACTGTTGAGTAGTCACAAGTTAATTAAGAGTTATTACCTTAATTATCCATAAACAAGTAATTGTTTGGTCATGCAGGCATCATCTAAATATAATTAACACAATCTAATCTCACAAGTACAATCTTCAATGACTCCTTATAAAAACCATTTTTTATTTCTTTTACTGAAATCGCACTTCAAGTTTCACTGATTCAACATAAAACTACAGCCCCCCCAATACTTTTGTTTCTCAGATTTGTTTAACTTGCTTCTCCATATCATCTATTAGAATAATCTCAACAACATAATTGACATAATTTTAAAGGGAAAAAACTTTGGTCATTATCTTGCAAAGTCTAAGAAAGTCGATAACCACACAATAGATTTTCATCCAGAGGTCATTTGTATGGATCACAATAACAATGTCCAATCGTTTACATCTATGACTGCACAAATATAGCTATAAAGATTTTCTTAGTTTTCACGGGTCACCACATTGTTCTGACAAGAAAATCAGTTGGAAACTTTTAATGTGCAAAGTGTTAATTTCTCACTGATTTGCCATTGAACAAGTAGTATCATTAGTTCATAAAATACTACCAAAATCAACATAAGAAAATTTACTATTTGCTACCATCCGTCTTAATTTTATAATCAATTTCATAGCAACAAAATATCTCCCAGCCGTATCTTCTTCTTTCAAAGAATTGATTATTATTAATTGTTTACTATCGAATTCCTGATTAAAAAAATCCCAACCCAACTCTCCATTCAAATTGTTCCAAAGCGTTTACTTGAATGACTATTCTATTGGACCTAATACTCGGCCATCTATCGGCTTAAACTTGTCACTTATGAAAATCTCTAACCAAATTTAGAGTAAACAAAGCTTAATTACTCATCGCTGATCATCAAAAAAACAAAAAAAGGTCAACGAAGGTAATCAAATTACTCACTCGGTCTTCTTTAATAAACTTGATAGATATATGTTGAAATGAAATCAGAAATTTCGTGGCCAAAAACGTACCTTCAAAAAGCGGCCTCTTTTATTTTCGCCAATGTCGAAAAAAAACGCCTTTCCCAGGAAGAACAAGGAGATAGCCATCAGTTAAAGGATCCAAAAATCCTACTTTGAAAACCAACAGTAAAAGGGAAAGACAACCTTGGAATCGAGCTTGAGCTCCTTGCTGAAGGCGTCCTGCTCGTCAGTGCCGATGTAGTATCCAAATAACTCGACGAACCAAACGACGCCGTCGACGGGGACGATGATGGTCGACCTCGTGGCCGATGTCTTCTCAGAAATCTTCAGGTACCTTCCCCTCGGGTTCTCCTTCAGATCGAAGTAAAAGAGCTTGTGCTCGAACTGCAGCGTCTTGGAGACCAACTCCACGTCGACCCCGCCGCCAGCTCCGCCCTCCATCGCTTGGCCGCCTCCCGATGCCACACCCAATTCCAGTCCCTCTCAGACTCGATCAAATTAAGACCATTACACGAGGCGTTGACATCTTGAATGGAGTAAAAAAACCAAAATTTGGAAGGAATTGATGAAGAAAAGAAAGGAAAGAGACAGAGGGAGGAATCGGAGATCAGATGACAGGCTCGGAATTCGGAGCGAGGAGGTTTTGACCTAATCGTATTCCAACACACACCTGCTTGTGTTTGGATCAAGCAGAAAATATAATATTTTATTTAAAAAAATGGAGAGAAAATCTCTTTTTTATTATTAAAAAAAAGCATATTCCTTTGTTTGAAATATTGAAATAAGCTATAACGAACGTATTCTATTTCTTTGTTTGATTATAACAATTTAATCAGGGTAATCTAATGGCATAACTAGTGAAATATTTTACTTTGTATATATTAATTTATTTTATATGTCCTTTTAGTTTGATTTACAAGAGTTAATATCTTTCATGCATTTGATTAATCCACAAAATATTTTGAATATGATTGATTCAATCTTCAATATCTATTTAGCTTATCTATACTTTTGGCCTAAAAAACTTAGAATGAGTGATCCAATTCAAACTTTTATTATTTGATTCGTCTGATTGACTCAACTTATCTAGAACATCGAGAATAATTTGTTTGTTTGATCTAATCGGTTGACCGGTGAGGTCTTGTTCACTCATTTTATTTACAAAAAAAAATATAGCTTTGAAATGAAGAACTTAAATAGTTTTACTTAGGTTATCAAAACAACAATACTGCAACATCAACACTTAAAAGAACTGCATACCTAAATTATCATATAATACTAATAATGCAACACCAACATAATAATTTATTTATCTATATCTAATCAGGCAGCCGACACAATGCTCCAATAAGTAACTTAATTTTTGGTTCTATTAAATTTAATGACCACTGACAAGTCGGAAGCTCCTTACAACTGCATAATCCATAAAATTCATCGTCCAAGCTTGATTACTTTAATTTTTAATTTAATAATAATTAAAAGGGGAAAAAATTAATGTCTTGATAAATTTATTAATAAATACAGTGGTGGAATAAAATTTGTCCCCTTTAAAATTTAAAATTTACGAAGTGAAATAAGATTGTGAGATATATTGTTCTATCTCAAATTATTCATTTAAACATTGAAAAAGAATCATAATCTATTCCATCCCATTCATGTGTATGGAGTGCAATCTTAATTCCAGGCTACTTGAATGGAATATAACATGAATAAAAATGAAATAAAATGGAACGATCGTGCACGCTTGGAGTGCCGTATGTTCCTGGTTTATGTTCATGAAAGGATACCTCACGCGGTACAGAATCAGATTCAAGGGACCAAGCTGCGTGCTATTTTAGAAGAACAGTTTGTGTTCTAAGCCATTCACCTGTCAAATCGTGTTCAAGGACATGGCAAGTACCTCAAGAGGCAGCACACTAGATAAGCGAAATAACAAATACAATAATATGAGGGAAAAATATGCAGAGAAACAAAGCTGTTTGCTGCGTCCATCGATGAAACATAGAAAAAGGTAACAACCAAGCACATATTTGTTTTACAGACAAGGTTTTTGAATGCAGAAGGGGAACAAAATGTTCCAAGTGGAACAATAAATAGTCTTCTTGCTTCTGCTGTCACAAAAGCATCAAAGTAGAGCATCGCTGATGTTAGGCAATAACCTTCGAAACAGGCTTTGATTACTGTAAGCAAACACTTTCTTGTAAGCACACATTAAAAGATTACAGTTGCCCTTTTAGTTGTGAAATAAACACAGTATGATTTTGTATTATGAGGGTTATACAAAAGAAGAAAAAAAAGATAAAGAAACCACAATATTGATACCTTGCTGGCAATGTTGCTGGAGAGCCAATCAAGCCCTTCATACAGCCCCTCACCGGATGTAGCACAAGTGCTTTGTATATACCTGGGGAAAAGTGCACAAACCAGTCAGTAGAATTAGCGGCCTCCTTATCTTCAATCAATCTTCTGTGAAGTAACTAGCACAGCCTTTTTTCCAGAAACCAAAGTGTTTGACACATTTCTAATTTTTGTTACACATAACCGTATAGAGATATTGGATGTCCACGGGAAGTGTCATGTCCAGTGTTGATATCCAATACAGCTATAGAGGAGGTAGATGAAGAGTACAAATACAGAAGCATTTAAGAATATTTGGCTAATTATATCAGAAATTACTATATGAATGCAATGCTATAAAATAGAATAAAAGTGCCAGGAAGGCATTTATAGTCTTTGCAGTTCAACAATCATAAGACAAGAAACTTGAAGAAGCTTTGCTAAAAAAAAAAAGTTGATGCTCAAGGTTGTATAACTTCATCTCATAAAATCAGCTAAACTTACCATGATTTCTCCTAAATAGCATGTCTGAAAATAATAAGTGACATATCATTCAGCAAATATAGCAAAAGATTGAATGCTCCACGCATGGATTCAAGAGTGGATAAAGATTGCTCCTCACGGGGGATGTCTAATTGGTTAGAGGGTGACAACATTGCTATAATGGGGCAAGGGGTTAATTCCTTGCGGCGCATGCTCTCGGGAAAAAAAACTCCTCCGACCCTCTAGTTACTTGATGGTCGCCTACAAGTTGACCCCGTGATTTACCTCCCTTCACACAACTTGGGGACGGGCTATAAGAAGCGCCTAGGGTGAGCGTAATCACCTTTTGCTACAAAAAGAGTAGATAAACACGGGATATATGCCTAAGATACTATGGAGTCAAATGGATCTTATGGATTAACCAAAATTGTGAGCTATGACCGAAACAGGAAAAGGATAGGAGAAACAATAAATCAACTCATCTGCAAAGATCAACGTCATAGGTTTCTGAAGAATATCAAACCAAATCTAATCAAATTAATTTCACAAGTTACACAATGTAGGCTGGGCTGTTGCCTCCAATCCACAAGAAAGACATTGATGCAAATAACAAGGAGGGAAGCAAAGTCTTCAGACTAGCCGAACTCAGCCTGGTCAACTAATTTGGTTGATCTTTATGGGGCAAAATGTAAAGGAACCAAAGCTGGGAAATTGGCTTACCTGTTCCTGCAAGGTCTGTAGACAAGAATAAGCAACAGGCCACTTGGAGATTATTTGATTTCAGAGAGGCCATCAATGATCAATCTATGCTAATCTAGGTCACATCAGACTGTCCTAATAATTCAGATTGATTTTCCCTCTGAATTTGCTTCGATCTTATGCAATGGCATAGCAAGGACTCCACATTGATTAACAAACTACCAACATATGGACCCCCATTCCAGATATCTAACATTATCCAGCAGATTTCAGTCAGTCATATGAATCAAACACACAATACAAGATGTGCTTCCTCTTTGTTTCTTTTCTATCCATGACATGGATCAATATCTATTCAAGAGAAGATATACCAATTGTAACCTATAATGCTCTAAGAAATTACCAGTTTAGGTTTTCAGGAAAGTGAATTCCAAATCTTCTTAATATTGAACAAACAATAATCCAACATGCTTTAACCTTAAACAGGGAATTGATGCAAGTGGCACACCAACAAGAGAGAACACAAAAGTACAATCTAAGACATGCAACGTGACCATCTAATTAAGATTGCCAACAAAAGCAATGAACCTAGACGATTCAATAGCTCAGCACATCAACAATTCAGCACAAAAGGAATGAACCTAGATGATTCAATAACTCAACACTTCAACAATTAAGCACACAACCTAGGTTACTTGGACTTGATTTCAAGTACCAACATACATTGGGCCTAGGTGTTTGGAACCAGATTTTCTAAAAATTTATACAGGTGTGGATATCAGTGTTTGATTTGAAGTGTCAACTGCCAGTGTCAATAATGGTAAAGGGAAAATGAAGAGTCCCAAGTCACATGGCTACAAAGTAATTGGTAAGAGATTGAAAATAATTCGTATTTGGGAAAATGAAGAGTTGTTGTAGCAGATAACTATTTATAAAAAAATAGCTCCACAAGAACATTTTACCAATGTCGCTGACGGAGAGAATGAAGACCAAGCTTATCAGTGATTTCGGCAGCATTCATTGCATTTGGAAGGTCTTGTTTGTTTGCAAACACGAGCAAGACAGCATCCCTTAGTTCATCCTATCAGTACACAATCGCAAACAAATCAGATAAAATAGGTCATATAAAAGAGACTTTGCAGGTTTGATTAGCAATGAAGACGACTAAGGAGTGTTCCTCTTTAAACAAACTAATCAAACGAGCATTTAAGTCAAGAAAACTCACTGCATTTTAACTATAATAAGGTTTCTCCATGTTATTAGAAAAAAACTGGCAGATCCATACAAGTGAAGAAAAGTGCCAAGCGACTGATCTCATGGGCATAAAGACAGGTGCATGAAGAAATATACTTTTTCAAAATATATTATGCAGACATAATTAATATTGTAAACCACGAGAATGGATAGTTACTACAAGATCTACCTCATTAAGCATCCTGTGTAGTTCATCTCTTGCCTCAACAACACGATCCCGGTCATTGCTATCAACCACAAAAATAAGTCCTTGTGTGTTCTGGAAATAGTGCCTCCACAGAGGTCTAATCTGTTGATGATCACAATATAAGTATCTAGGAAGAGGGAAACAAGTAACCATTAACAGACTACTCGTAGTCAAAAAATCCGGCAACCTACCTATGCATGCACACCACCTTAGATATTGAATACCCTAATTTTGTTTGATTATTTTAGTTGACATAATAAAGCTTTCATAAAACAGTTGTCACCAAAAGATAACTCATCAAAAGTGAAGCAGTCATTTTGATATGAAATTCTCTAGCACATATGGGGCAGTACCTTGTCCTGACCACCAACATCCCATACAGTGAAACTGATGTTCTTGTATTCGACAGTCTCCACATTGAATCCTGGATTGATCAATTTAAGAAAACCCTTTAGATAATTTAAACTAAGCAGTACATAGAAATAATTATGCTCAGATGACAACACTTAATTGCACATGTATTCATTGACTATCAAAACATCCTGTTTAGTTGAACTCAATTAACATCAGAATCAATTATCAAGAAATTAACAAAAAAGAAGGCAAGTGCGAGCGAAGAGGAATAATGCTCACCGATTGTTGGAATGGTGGTTACAATCTCTCCAAGCTTGAGCTTGTACAGGATGGTCGTCTTACCAGCAGCATCAAGCCCGACCATCAGGATTCTCATCTCCTTCTTCGCAAACAGACGACTAAACAGCTTTGCGAAAGTGAGCCCCATTGCTTCTCACCTATCACACGCGAACCATAAAATAATAAATAAATCATAAAATGAAACCACAACACGCCGATCGAAGATCCAACAACCGAAGCTACAGATCTGAAGCAGAATCAGACACGGCGTCGAACTCAAATACAAAACGAATAAAAAAAAATCAAGATCAAGGCGAGGAATGGCTTCGACAATACAACTACAAGACCTGAACGGATACGATTCCGATTAAAAGAGACTTTACAAGAAAAAAGATAGATCAATCGAATTATGAAGCCGGAAAAAGCAGATCGAGCACGTCGCAATCTATAACCACGGAAATCAAGAAGAAAAGGAGAGATCAAGATCACCTGGGAGTCCGGGTAAGTAGCCCCGAGGAAAAGGGCAGATTGGAGGAGATGAGGACGAGAGAGGCCTTCGATTTCTCTGCTACGCGTGGAGAAAGGAACGGGGAGATGAGTCCAATAAATAGCGAGGGCCGAGGGGGGCTAGCAACCTCCGCACCACAGTAGGGGGCGGGTACGGGTTCGGATCAACTCGGATTTTTTAAAATAAAACGATCCGATCCGATCCATCGTAATAGGCTTTTCTTGTGGTTATAGAGAGCAGCGATAGGTTGGATTTGAGTTGGCTCCCGCGTGCGAGGGAAACTTAGTGGGAAGAACTCCGGTCTGTACTCTCAGAGCTCGTCGCCGTCGCCATCGGCACTGCATGCATTGTGAGCTGTTCTTGGTACGATGTGCTATGGAAGAAGACAGCGAGTAGATCATATTTTTGAGTTTTCTGGCTCGTTTCTGGAAGACTCTGGGCATTTAGAAAAAGGTACAGAAATTGGGGAGCGTTTTCAGAATTGCCATCGAGGATATGCAGTGCAGTAATCTTTGCGAGGTCAATCAAATCTCTGATCTACGAAGTAGCCATGAAGGAAATGTTAGAATTTACGTAATAGCTAATTTACAACTCTAAATTACTTTCTTACAGAAACCAACATCAGAGGGTGCTCATCTCTCATGCATAAAGGAAATGCTAGAATTTACGTAATAGAAAATTTAAAATCTAAATAACTTTCTTACAAAAAATAAAGTCAGGGGGTGTAGCTCATACGGTAGAGCGCTCGCTTTGCATGCGAGAGGCACGGGCTTCGATTCCCCGCACCTCCATTTTTTTCACCATTTTCTAGAAAAACTCTTCCATACAGAATTTACTAAAATAATTATCCTCTTACAATAGTTACAACCAGGGGGTGTAGCTCATATGGTAGAGCGCTCGCTTTGCATGCGAGAGGTACGGGGTACGATTCCCCGCATCTCCACTATTTTTCATCGTTTTCTACTTCCATACAGAATATGCTGAAATAATCATATTCTTACAGTAATCAACATCAGGGGGTATAGCTCATATGGTAGAGCGCTCGCTTTGCATGCGAGAGGCACGGGGTTCGATTCCCCGCACCTCCACTTTTTTTCATCGTTTTCTAGTAAAACTACTTCTATACAGAATTTTCTGAAATAATCTTATTCTTACAGTAATTGACATCAGGGGGTGTAGCTCATATGGTAGAGCGCTCGCTTCGCATGCGAGAGGCACGGGGTTCGATTCCCCGCACCTCCACTTTTTTTATCGCTTTAGGAAATCTACTTCGATACAGCATTTGTTGAAATAATCTTCTTCTTACGTTCGTTACCACTACAGGGTTATAGCTCATATGGTAGAGCGCCCTCTTCAAGCGGCACAAGGTTCGATTCCCCATACTCCATTTTTTTTCCATCGTTTTTTAGGAAAACTACTTCCACACAGCGTTTGCTGAAATCATCTTCTTGTTTTTTGTTGCTCTTTTAAACTGATTGACCGCATCGCATCGCGCATCAATTAGGACTTCTTCAATATCCTTATAACTTGTGTTACTTTTTCCTGGCCCAATGAAGAAGCATAACAATCTCTAAGGATTAGTATAATCTCACTGGATCAGTTTGGCAAAAAGATTGCTTCATCAAATGGTCCTCTAGAACTCAAGGAAAGTGCCATGACTTTTACTTCCTCATCAGAAAGCCTTTTTAGCTGCAAACATTTTTGGCCTCATCTCTGAAAGCAACATTAAGCTCAATTGATTGATTAAAAAGATAGTGAGCAAGTTATTAATGCATTGCGTTATGGTGTTGGTGACCTGTTGGTTGCTTGGAATTAAATATAGAAGATTCACTATCATAGTAATAGAAGTTGTATGGCGAGGTTAAACAACAAACTCTGAGTCATGATCAACACAATGGCAACCAAATTATTCACCCTTTTCTCTTCTTTAAAAGTAAAGAAAAAGGAACAAGTACAATACACAGTGGTTGCTTGATTGAACCTACTTTATCTAAATCCAAAAGTATTATGTACAGATGAATCTTTGGCCATGGTGTGTCTTCAGCTTCATTTTGAAGTGGTATTATGGTCAAGAGATGATGAGTTGAGAAGAGTGGAGTAGCTCTTAATTAGAGTTATGTGTTTAGTTTGTGAGTATTCACAGCCTCAACCTTCAACAAGAGTTGATCTAGACTGATTGAAACACTTGATAGTTAGACATGGCATGAGGCCTAACATTCTCCTCGAACTTATTGAGGTTGAACAACAAGCTTATCTTCTCATCACTTCTAACTTGCTTCTATAGTTATTTTTTATTGTGCAGATATGAACTACAGATTCATATAATCCTTCTAAAAGTCTGTGACTCTGACTCCTCTTTTATATTGTTCATCTTCTTAATATACACGTATCACTCATCCAGTGGCTTCCAAAATTAGTGGCTAAATTTACGCGCACATAGTGGATATAGCAAAGAATAAAGCACTGTAACAGATTGTTAAGATTGTGAGGAGGAAGATAATGGAAAGTTTTTAAGACTTTCCTCAATGTTTTAGGTGTGACTTCAAGATCATGAAATCAATGGAAAAGAGAAGCTGTGATAGATACTGTTATGTTTGTATTGGAATTATGGATATTCTTTCTCTTCTTTGTTGAAATCATATGCATGAGCAAAGCATGAACCCATTGCTTTTCTTGACTGTAATTCCACAATGAATGTTATAAATAATCTGCACAAACATCTAAAGAACTGGAAACAATGTCTGATTGGGAGTTTGTGATGCAAGTCCTTTTCAGGATTTTATGTATCTCCTCTATACAACAAAATAGCCCACAGAAAATACTAGTGATGCATAATTCACCCACCATTCTTTTTATTTTCTATTGCTTAATCTTTAGCGAATGCTGCAAGAATGACTCATCTTACTGCAAATCCAAAAGAATGCTTCCTCTTGTGCTTGAAACAATGTTTAATAGGCAGAATCAACATTCTGATGCATGCTTTCGCTACAGTTCCAGCTCTGTGAGACTGTGACCCAATTGGGAACATCAATGCCTAGCAACTCCATCAAGAAATCTGTGTCGGATCCTCGCATCATCTAAGAACAAACACTAGTTGCTGCAACGCCTCATTGCATGGGTGGATCTCCCATCTTGCACCACTCATTTACTGAGCAAGTGCATCACTGACACAGCTCCCAAATTCCCATCGCCATCAACTCTCGTTCACCATCAATATATAGATACCAGACGTGCTTGTTGTGCAACAATAATCAAGCTCCATCATCCCTGGTTTCCGGAATGAATAGTAGCCAAGGAAGATGGAGCAAGTGCTTCGCGGTCTGCAAGCCTTACCTTCAGATGATCTCGCTCCAATTTGGCTACGCAGGCATGAACATCCTCACCAAGTTCTCCCTCAACCACGGCATGAGCCACTACGTCCTGGTGGTGTATCGCCATGCCTTTGCCACGCTCTCCATCGCCCCTTTCGCGCTCTTTCTCGAGAGGTAGATATCGATAGAGCATGCCTCTCTTTTGTTCTTCGGCTCAAATTCTCGACACTCATGAACAGGAACTTACGTCCGAGGATCACATGGACAATCTTCGTGCAAATGTTTGTGCTAGGACTGCTTGGGTTAGTACTTGCACCAACATAATATCGATCAGCCTCGATCAAAGAGTACTTCATAATCGTTTTCTTGTGTAAATTTCATAGGCCGGTCGTCGACCAAAACTTCTACTACGCCGGCCTCAAGCTCACCTCGCCAACCTTCTCTTGCGCCATAAGCAACATGTTGCCTGCCATGACCTTTGTGTTGGCCATTTTATTCAGGTAATCAAGTAGAGCCTTGAGAGCTTCTTGTAAAGATTTCTTCAGCAGATTTTAAAGAAGAATTAATCTTAGAAATTTTAATTGATAGGATGGAGAAACTGGAGCTGAAGCAAGTGCGATGTCAAGCCAAGTTGATTGGAACGTTGGTGACGGTAGTTGGAGCCATGCTGATGACCCTCTACAAAGGTCCTGTAATGGAGATTTTCTGGACCAAGTACATGCATGCTCGTCCTCTTGAATCTGACTCGGCGGCGGATGGCTCCTCCGGCAAGAACTGGTTCATGGGCTGCATCTTTGTCATCATCGCAACTCTTGCATGGGCTTCTGTCTTCGTCCTTCAGGTGATTAACCTGTGTGTAGCATTAATTCTATATGCTAACTTGTACACTGTTCCAAGTTGACTGAACTTGCTCTGCTTCAACAGACTGCAACATTAAAGAGGTACGACGCTCCCTACTCCCTCACCACATTGATGTGCTTCATGGGCACTCTGCAAGCCATTGTTGTCACCTTTGTAATGGAGCGCAAGCTTTCTGTGTGGAGCATCGGCTGGGACATGAACCTCCTTGCTGCTGCCTATGCTGTTAGTCTGTCTCTCTTCTTCTTCTTCTTCTTCTTCTTTATGGACTTTGTGCATGATCAAGAGGAGAACTTTTGGTGTACAGGGGATAGTGACATCCAGTATGGCCTATTATGTGCAAGCTTTGGTGATAAAGGAGAAAGGGCCAGTGTTTGCATCTGCCTACTGCCCTTTGATGATAATTATAGTGGCCATTATGGGCTCTTTCATTCTCGCAGAGAAGATATATTTGGGAGGGTGAGATCTCCATATAATATACTTGATAATTGACCAGATTCTCACTGTTTTCTGTTGCAGTCTGATTGGCGCAGTGCTTATTGTTGTGGGACTCTACTCGGTTCTCTGGGAAAGTACAAGGAGGACAAGGAGAAGGAGAAGAAGATGGAAGGCATGGAAATCCCAGTGGCCATCAAGGAAGCTCAAGGAGTCATGGAATCGGATGTTGTAGTGGAGAAGGCCAAAGCACAAGAACAACATGACAGCTGCTGCTGAATGAGGTTGTCGTAAAAGTAGTCAATGTGCTTGTTTCAGTGAAGGTGAGAAGGAGATTTCGAGTATCTCAGTGTCTAATTTATCATCTAAGTGGTAGAGAGGTAGAATGATCTTTCTCCTCTTTCTAGCTTCAGCTAGTTCTTGTTTTCAGCTCTTCAAGTAACAGCAAGTTTCAGAAATGCCATTGAAGACTTTTTTTTTTTTACTGTCAACAGCCTTGATTTTTCAGTTTCTTCCAAGAACGGGAAGATCATGAAACACTTTTAAATCTAAACAACATTCTAATTTCATACATTATGAAATATATAAATATAAGAAAACAATACATTTATATTGACATTGCCAAGAAATCCTGCGCTTTAACTGAACATGAAAGTTTAATCTAGCAGGAGAAGCCACCACAATATATATATATTTATATATATTCACAAGTGAATTTTTAGCTTTCGATAAACCAAAACCAATCAAAGAATCATCTCAACGATGTATATAATGATGATTTTTTTCTCCTTTTTTTCGGTCGTTACCTTTGATTTCGATGGAAATGGTGGATTCTTAGTCTCGCCACTCGGGGCATTGGTCGAGGGGGCGCATCCTCTGCGAGCCGGCCTTGAGCGGGCAGGGTGTGTCGAAGGGCGGCACCATGCAGTTGTACTGCAGGCAGAGCGATGCGCCGGCGGGGAGGGCGACGGCTGCCGGACCAATCTCGATCCCTGTCAAGAAGTTGTGCTGCAGGTAGAGCAATTGCATGCCGTTGCTGAGCCCCTGCACCAGGCGGCTCGGCACTTCGCCGGTGAACCGGTTGTTGTTGAGGTAGAGGCGGCCCACCGCGGCCAGCTGCGGCGGGACGGCCCCCCATAGTCGGTTGTAGCTCAGGTCCACCACAGGGATGACCACGTCGTCTTGCGGCGGCGTCACCGGTCCGGAGAAGGCGTTGCGCTGCAGTTGGAGAGCGGCGAGTTGGAGCGTGAACACGGCGTCGGGGATTGGGCCCTCGAGCAAATTCGAGTTGAGGTCGAGGAAATTGAGCTGGGTGAGGGAAGGGAGAACTGAGTCGACGCGGCCGGTGAGCGAGTTAGAACCGAGGGCGAGGTACTGTAGCCGGGGCGGCAGCGGCGGAAGGGGACCGGAGAGCTGGTTGTGCTTGAGGTCGAGGCGAAGGACCGAGGAAGAGGCCGGGAAGGGCGGGAGGGAGCCGGAGAGCTGGTTGTGGCAGAGGATGAGGTTCGACAGCGCCGGCGCGGAGGCGAGGGACGCCGGGACGGAACTGGAAAGCAGGTTATAGCTGAGATCGAGGGTGCGGAGGCGGGGGAGGCCTCCGAGGCCGGACGGGACGGCGCCGGAGAACAAATTCTTACTCAGAGCAACGAAGCGGAGGTCAGAGCAATCGGACAGAGCATCAGGAATGGGACCAGAGACGCGGCCTGGAACGAGGGAGAGCTCGGCGAGCGCGTCAAGGCGACCGAGCGCGGGGTCGAGTCGTCCCACTAGCCCCGGCGCCCCCGCGCGAGGATCGCCAAGGGCGAGCGTCACCACGCGCTCCCCGGCGCAGAACACTCCGGTGAAGGCGCAGGGGTCATCGGTGAAGTCCCAGGACGAGAAGAAATCGGATCCAGGCATGTCCTCCAGCCCCTTGCGAACGGCCTGCAAGGCTAAGAAGTCCACCGGGTCCAGAATCGCCGTCGCAGCCCTCAAGCACACCACCATCACCGCCGCAGTCATAAAGCGCCGCCACCCCATCGGCCTCACCGGCTGAGCTAGTTTCTACGGTTGCTCTGCCTTCTTTGAGGCCGGAATCGGGTAATAAAGAAGGCGGTGGAAGTGTCGATGTACGTGAAAGTTGCTGGTAGAGAAGACAGCCTTGCTCGGCCGCTTTCTCGTGGGGAAGGGCGTGAGCGCTTTAATGGCGGAACTGTAAAGAGAGAGAGAGTGAGAACAGAGAAGAGGAAGAAGACGTAGGGAAGAAGCTTAACTCATGGCTTCCTTTTCATCTTCTCCTTGTGATAATGGCGGAAATCGACGTCGGCCTCAATGATCTGCTGCCCTCTTCTCCGTTCTGATTTACCAATTCTTTTTTCTTTTTCATGCCAATTATACGAGGGGCTTTTGCTTCGGACTAACAAACGGCAGTCCGAGGCAGGTGGCTCCGCGTTAAGGCGGCCGGCTAGGACACGTCGTCCGCCACCAAACCGCCACGTCGTATCTGTTCATGGGCCCCATAAAACGCATCTAAAAAGGAAGGTATAACCATGGGTAGCAAAACAAAATGGGTGCTGTTTGGCAACAAAAGAGAAGTCGCATAATCAAATTATACGGAAGCCGGGGAGGCAACGGTCAACTTTTACACGCAACCTGCGGCCTGTTAACTGTTTCTGTAGCATACTTTCTGCCTCCTCTCACGTGATGTCCACGTGAAAGTGAGTGGATTAGAGAACCATGTAATAAGTAGAACCATGTAATAAGTACGAGTGGCCATTTTAATTTTTGTTTAATTGCGTGCATAATTATGGTACATGATGGTACATGATGAGATTAACGAGCTTCCACTAGTCTTGTTGGTGGTGGAAATGAAAGCTTATAACATTTTTTTTTTTTTTTTTTGATAAATGTTCAGTTTTTACTATCCAATTAATCATCAGGAGATCCAGCCGACCCATAAAAATTTTCCATCAGTTTTCAAAGATAAATCCACCAATCCCTAAGATAAATTCCGAATCAGTACTCTAGAACATAAATTCATGGGATTTTCCATCCATGAGATATTTCAGCTCTCTACTGCCCAATCCAAGTTTCCCATTAAATTTAAAGCCAAATATGTCCCAACAAATGACCAAGCCATAGCATTCTAAGAATTCCAATTACAGCTTAACCGCTGCATCATACCCGTGGGGACCCATTACATTTTTTTTCTCTCTTTCAATAATTAGGAAATGTGAGATGAGTGTCTTCTACTTCACCATATAATTAGTTCTTATAATTAGGAAATAAACAGTTCTTTCCATCAAGAAAACTATCAAAAGAGACGAATGCAATTGGTCGACAAATCTGAATGTTTAAATCTTATGGTTGCCAGGAATAGTACACAACAAGAAGGTTAAACACAACTAGTAATTGCACTAATCTTTATAGTCAAATCAAAGGTTAAGTGAAAAATCAGGCGAAACTAATAAATAGGTTTCAATTTCATAAAGCCCAAAGTTGAGAAAAAACTGAGGAATTAAAGAAAAAAAAAAGGTTTCTTGCTGAAAACCATACATAACTCGGATTTTCTGAGTAATCCGAGGAATTAAATCAAACTAGTCACTGTCCTCATCGTCAACATCCTTATTTTCGTGATCAGCTACAACCTTCTCGATAAACCTCTTCTGGACTCCTTTTAAGATCCCCTGCCTTGATGGACCGTTGCCACTATGTCCATCATTTAAGACTGGTCCGGACTGGCAAAGGGTCAAGGCTACAGCTGAACAAAAAAAAGATAGCAGATATTAGTAAACAAGGGTAATCAAATTGGTTTTATTTTTTTTAACAGGGAAGACCAAAAAGGTTCTTCATTTTTCAAGGAGTTGATGGCAAAAGCCACTGAAGCAGATTTAAGGCGAACTGTGCACTCCTAGAAGAAACCATATGAAAAGAATAGGATGGAAGTAGGCAACATTATTATTATTTTTATTTTTTCTATTGATTTGAACTACTAAAGTTCCTTATTTTTTCCTCCCTTCACATAAACAACATAAGAGTTGTCTCACAAATGCAAATTTTTGCACCCTTAATTAATCATGTAGTTATTTGAATTTTGATGGTTTCCATCTCATGCTTCTTGAATAGCATTCAAAATCAAGGCAATAACAAATTAGGGTCAAATGCTACTTGGTGACAATTTTACTAACTGCTTCAGCAGGTTTGTTTTTTTTTTAATCTTGAAGACAATGTTTCAGGACAAAATATATTCTTGGAGGAATTCTCCCACTTTATATGTTTGGCATTCAAATTCTTCAAGACTGGATGAAACTTAGATCATCAATGTCAAAGCGAAAGAGAAACTCATTTGCATCAAGTAATAATGCCTATGCCTCTTTAATAAAGATGTAAAATTCATAATTATCACTTTGAGTAATGTTGTATACCCATTGAATTTGTAACAGGTGCAATAAGTTTCCCCTATCAAAAGCAATCTCAAAAGTAGAAAGATCTATATCCTTAATGATAAACTTTAATTGGAGCCATGGTGGCAAACTTTAGTCACATGGAACTCTACTTTCTTGAGATAGTTGTAATTGGAGTTATTGTGGTAATACACCTGTAAAATTAGTTAGGACATGGAACTTCTTACTCCAACAATAGAACTTCATCCAACTTGATCATCATCATGTATTTCTTACTGTTCATGTGATCATGGGTCCAATAGAAGAGCAACCCTAGAATACTAAGCCTTTTTCAACTAGCTAAAATTTTCAAAATATGATATGCTGCTCAAACTGGATACCTGTCTCCAATTTATCTGACTATCAGTACCTATTTCTGATTTTAAGAATGCATAGTCTTGAACATTTTAAAAAATGTATGCATGTAGTATACAGTCGAAACATTACATAATGCATTTGTGACATGAAAACATAATTGTGGCACCTGTTTTTTGAAATGTAAAAGTGTTTTTTAAAGCTAAAGAGAGCCCTCAAGCACTCCACTCAGATGAAGGTAGCTTTCAAGCCCAAGCCCTTGGCAACAACTCCCAAGGACCTTACCAACTGAGCTAGTTGGTATCCTCAGAAGATAACATAGTGATATTAAATTAAATCTACTAAAGTGATTACATGTATCACATAACAATCAAGTTAATCTACCAAAGTAATCTAGAGTTCCATGTAAAATATTTTGCATGACAATAAATATAACACAAAATACATAATATATAACAATGAATGTAAACTAGCTGAGGCAATTCATTTAAAATAAAATTACCATGTTAAGCTAAGCAATACATAGAATGTGCTTTTTATTTGTCTATCTAAACATAGAATATGCTTTTATTTGTGTATCTAATAAAACTAATTTAATCAAATGAACATGAACTTGAACGTGATTTAGACTACGAAGCCAGGGATATATTCATCTGGAATAATTCTTATGCAGATGCAAGATGATGGAATGCAGTCTTTCAGTGCATAGGCCTAAGCAGCTCCATAGACAACTTATGTGGGCACGTTAACCAAAAATTCTAACCTTACTTTCTGCTATTTCTGTTACTAAAGTCGTACAAATCCTTAATCTTCAATTGATGATGCAAAATAATTAACTTCCATTTTTAATAGATTAACTCTCAGTTTACATAAAAATAACAAATTTGATATTAAATCTTCACTTTAAAGAAAATCTTTAAATTGACACATCTCTATTTATATTGATCAGTCAATCATGAAACTTCCTTTGATTCTCGTTATCTTGTACAGCCACAATTTATCACTCACCTGAAAATTGAAATGTAGATAATTTCATAGGATTCATAATATTTTTCCACTAATTCTAGCATATAAGTATATAGATCTCCTTAACTTTAGAACCTGTCATAATAATCCCCAGGCTGTATATCTGTGGTGAACTTTAGCCTACCTTTAATGCCTTTGTACATTGATATTTGATTACATCTTTTGACTACATGAGCACACTATGGTAAGATTGGGTTGTAAGTAGGAGCATGAGGTGCATGAAACTTCAAACCTTAGTTGGGCAACAAGTAGAAGAAGCAAATAATAATAGCTTCAGGTTAATTTTATAAAAACATGTATAATAAAGATGAACCATATTACCTTCAGATGTACATCTCCGAGAGCCAAAGTGATGTAACCCTACATAAGTTCCTTTGACTGCACCATTGTTATACACCAAAATGGTAGGAACGTTCCTATCTGGATAATTTGGAATGCAGTCAGTTGAGATTATCTTGACAAATTTGGTAGCTGGGTACTTGGTAGCAAGCTCTTCCAGGCACTGTAAGAGTAGGGCACAGTCTTGTATGCTGTCACGAACAACCCAATAAACAGTGAAAAATGAGATTTTGGAATGTTCATAAACAATGACCGACCTAATGAGCTCACGACCATGTACTATTTAAGTGTTAGAGGATATGAACACTCCCGACAAGCTGCTCTCGTACAACAATGTTACTTGCATCAGCAGTATGCGACCAATAACGGTGGCTAGCTTTAGTTGTTTATAGACGAACAATAACTAATATGTTCTGATAGGAGATGGATTACCAATAAAACTATGAACTAAAATAAAGGGAGTCAAGAATGCAACACATATGTAGAACTTTCGATCATTATAGGCTAACAAACTTTGTTATTGACCAAGGGTAGGACGATACCCCACGCAATTGGATCTACGCAAGATATCCTTGCAGTCTGGAAAAAACGCAAACTACACAAGCAATCGAGAAAAAAATGCCGCAGTGTCATAAAAAAAAACAAATTTTAGAACAAGGGGCATACCCTTCCTTGAAGAGTAACACGACGACCCAGACATCTTCCGGCGCTTGCGACACCTCCCGGACAAAGTCCGATCCAGAGATCTGTGTCACCGATCCAAATCGGGCAACCTTTGCAGCCTCCCGCATCTCCTCCAGCCTCCGTTTTCTAGGTTTCCGCCGGAAGGATACCCGAATCAATCATCATCTACAAATACATAGTATCGAGATAAAGGGAGACCTGGGGGCGAGGGAACCCTAACCTGTACTCCTCGAGGAAGCGGTCATCGTCCAGGTCGTGGTCATCCTCGAGGTCTTCGAGCTCGGCCGGCGTGCGGTCGTCAAGCCAAGCCTTCGATTTGGGGGCGAGATCAGGATCGTCGGCAGGGACAAAGGGCGACGGCTTGAAGGGCTCGGGCTTCGGAGGGAGGTTGCCGAGACGCCGCTGGATGTCGTCCCACTGCGTGCTCGCTCCCTCCACGTCCTTGTACACGAAGTGGTAATCAGCCATCTCTCCCTCTTTCTCTCTCCAGAAGCGAAATAGGGATGAGTAGAAATGTCTTATTTATATGAAGATAAAATGACGAGAAAATAAATTTATTGCTGAAAATGTTTGGTTTATGCGATTTATTTTTTTTATTTTTTTAAAAAATATGTATTTTTAGAAATGGTATTTAATTTAGATTTTTTTATATCTATTTTTTTTTAAAAAATAGATAATATTTTTTAGAAAAATAGAAAATGTCTTATTTTCTAATTTTAGAAAATATATATTTTTTAAAAAAAATAAAAGTGAAAAACACGCAAATCAAATATTTTAAAACAGTAAAAAATTTAGGATTCTTCATTATTTTATTATATTTTAAATAGTTAGAAAGAGATCATTTTATTAAAAAATATATAATTTAGAGCTCTTTATTAAAAGAGATAGTTTATTTTAAAAAAAAATAAATCCATTTAATTTGATTAAAAAATATTCGGAAAAAAAATTTTAGGTCATTACGCTCACTCAACAGCTCAGTCTAACTTAAGGATACAAACGAATCGAATCGAGCCGAATATGTAGAAAAAGTTAAGGCTAGAATTCGGCTCGAAATAAGTATATTCAAGTTC
>JBBMJZ010096968.1:0-40540 GCA_037833815.1 Zingiber zerumbet | reverse complement strand
TATGTATATATATATATATATATATATATATATGAATCTTATGTCGATGATGATAAGGCATACTAACAATTAATCATTTGTCAAGAAGATGACAGCATTTGTTATACATGAGTTTGGACGTAAAAAAATATTGTGCCTGCATGGTCGGCATGCGAAGAACAAGTGCCTCCAAACCCTATTTAAACACATCCATTTCAGATCTAGTTACACCTCTGCCCCGTTTCTGCAATACCCTCCAAACTCTATTTGTGTGGTGAGGTTTTGATCTTTACATGTCTGTTTACTGTGATTATATATATAGGGTTCTGATGGATCTTCCCTGAGTTTTTTTTATTGTTGTTGATGTGTTTTAGTTGTTCCTTCTTGTTTTTTTTCAAAAAAGATGAAAACTGTGATTCCTAAATCTCATTGCTGCTAATTTGAAGCATGAGATGCATAGCATCAAGGGCAGATCTTCCATCTCCCATGAACATGGAAATTTCATTCTCGAGTCCTAGAGCTAGCTATGAAGCTAAGGATGATGGCATTAAGAGGTCCCTCGAGGTTTTAGGCCCTCAAAGGTTTCTGCTTGAAGGTCCTGTGATCTCTTCTTCTTCTAGTCCTTTGAAGAAGAGATCAGTCGAATCGGGCTTGAGTTCTTCGAGTGAGACGAACCCCAACCACCGAGCTGCTGCAGTGGAACTAGAGAAGGTCTACAAGTGCTTTTGGACTCGAAGAAGGCTTTCAGATTGTGCTGAAGAACAGCTTTGGTATGGGCTTGATCCCCATGTTTTTTTTTTTACTTGTTTTTCATTCTAAAAAGGACTTGCTTAGCATCTATATGTTTGAATTTGGACATTTTAGTTGGAAGTTGTTGGATTTTGTGTTGCTCAAGCTAAGTTCAGTGTCGTTTTTCGATATCAAGGAACCAGAAACAGCAATCTCTCGATGGTCCCGGGCAAGAACCAGGGCTGCTAAGGTAGTTGACAATGAGAATTGTGTTCATTTTGGTAGAATGTGCAAGGTTAAGTTTCTCGTTCTTGGATTGTTGTTGTTGTATAGGTTGGCAAAGGTCTGTCCAAGGATGAGAAAGCTCAGAAACTCACCTTGCAGCATTGGCTAGAAGCAGTAGGCCTTCCGCTGCACAACAATTCTTCTACATTTCAGTTAATGTTTTGCTTGCTTAATTATCCGTAAACCTTCGATGCAGATTGATCCCCGACATCGGTACGGCCACAATCTCCAATTCTACTATGAGTGCTGGCTTCAGTCTGAGAGCATGGAGCCCTTCTTCTATTGGTAAGTTTGGAGTATATAGTTTCACTGAATTGTGTTTGTGGTTGAGAAACTTAAACCACCATTCATGTGGCTTGTTATAGGCTTGATGTGGGAGAAGGAAAGGAGGTTAATATTGAAGAACAATGCTGTCGGTCGAGGCTTCAACAGCAGTGCATCAAGTATCTTGGCCCTGTAAGCACTTGTATAATATCAGGCATGTCGAACATTTGGATACGAGTAATCGTAGTGATCACTCATCACTTGATTTGCAGAAAGAAAGGGAGGCTTATGAAGTTGTGATTGAGGATGGAAAGTTCTTGTACAGACAGAGCAGGCAATTGCTGAACACATCTGATAGTGCTAAAGATGCTAAATGGATTTTTGTATTGAGCACATCAAAGAAATTATATGTTGGCCAGGTGAATTTGCTTAAAATTTATTTAAATAAAAATGAGAATATAGTAAGGAATTGAATCCAATGATATAGGCTGATCAATATAATCAACTCCTCTTAGTAAAATAAATTGTACTTCTTCAGAAGAAAAAGGGCAAATTTCAGCATTCCAGTTTCCTTGCTGGAGGAGCTACATCTGCTGCTGGTCAATTAGTTGTAGAAGATGGAACTCTCAAGGTGAATCTTCACTATATATGTTAGTTTATGTTTCATACAAGTTATTGGTAGCGCATTTGGTTTACCTACTTGATCATGATTTGTTAGGCTGTGTGGAGTCATAGTGGGCACTACCGACCAACGGAAGAGAACTTCGAAGAGTTCATGAGTTTTCTTGTGGAGAATAAGGTTGATCTTGTCGATGTTGGGGTGACCAAGTCACATGTATCTACT
Source organism: Zingiber zerumbet (assembly GCA_037833815.1). NCBI lineage: Eukaryota > Viridiplantae > Streptophyta > Magnoliopsida > Zingiberales > Zingiberaceae > Zingiber > Zingiber zerumbet. The sequence continues at coordinate 38,439 of JBBMJZ010096968.1, read as the reverse complement.
ATGAGCTAAGTTAGATAAGTGAAATCTTGAGTGTCTTGGATTTTTGATGAGTACTAATTTGAGTGAACTATCGATCTAACTCGAGCTAGTCTATTCCTCTTGTTTGCCTTTGCCAGAAAGGTTCTAGTGGAGAGTATCATGAATTCAGTCATGCACTCAAAAATAACTACTCTGGATTACAATTCACTGAAAAAGAAATCAGCTAGAACCTAAAAGTGAAGTGAATGGAGAGAAACTAAGTAGTGCTGCAGCAGCAAAGAAATCTTCAATTGAGTAATTCAAGGAATTGAACTGCCATATCGCGCTTGCTGATCTTGAACACGAGGTAAACGAAAAGATGCATGGTAATAGAATCAGTTGACAACCAGTCGCAAGTGTTCCTTTCTTTCTCCTCTTCCTCCATTCAATAGGCAAAACCCAATTTTTTGGAGACCCAAGTAAATACTTTGTTTTGGACAAGAAAAGACAATCTTATTTATTCTACTTTCATGAATGACACTCTCATTTATTAACTATCAGATGATGTCCTTTCACAAATTCAATCAAAACTATCATGAAGAAAATTTGAGATGCCACTTTGGAAGCAAATTAAAAAACAAAAAAAAAACTGATGTGTACCCTTGAAGTACATGACCCTTTCCGGTTGTTATTATCTCCATGGCTACATTCTTCTTAGAATCTCTTCCTGAGCTTGCATTTCTTCAATCATCTGCTTCACGGTTATTGCCTAATTCATCACAATCGCAAAATTTATGAGTGAGAAACTAGCTTTTTGGAAAAGTCTTGGCTAAAAGCCAAGATTCCCGTCTGGTGTGAGCTATTAGTTGTCCTCTCCATATGATAATTCACCCGAGGAATCACTTTCTAACAGCATCATGTCCTTTGGAGACATTGGTTCTTTGCTATGTTTCCCTGTAAGCATGAATAGCAAAATGATCAACTTAAAGTTTCCTGCTTAATTATGACAGCGAATACAAACGTTGGCATTATTCACCTGAAGTAGATTGAACAAACTTCTTTGAATGTCGGCGTATAAGCTTCTTAGTTTTGGCAATAGTTAGTTGTCTAGCAAAGGGGCTGAGCTCAACATCGCCATCACTCCATTCGCCATGTTCATTGTCATCCTCTCCTCTCATAGTTCTCAGGACGTATGCTTTTGCCTTCTTTTTCTGAGTGTTGAACAATCCCCTTATTGAGGTCACAAATCCATCACCAGCTCCATCAGTTCCTCTCTTGGGGAATGGCATAGGAAATTGATCCGACTTTCCACGTTGTTGATCTCCGTCACTGTCACTGAGGTTGGGATCATTGACAGGAAGGGCAGCAGCTTGGGCATCCTTTTGGCCCTGGGTCTTATCTTTGAACTTCTTACCCTGAATCATGAGTAAAAAAATGAAATTGGGATGGGTTTTATCACTAGTTGCAAAACCAATTGAAGATTTCAAGGCATCATCACTTGCCTGCATGCCGGCTACTGATTTTAAAACTCCCCACACAATATGCTTCTTAATCCTTGCAAAAAGTCTCCTCCATGTTCCAGTAAATTCATCGCGGTGAAAAGTGTCCATCAGCAATCTAAAATCACTGAAAGCAATCCTTGAACCTTCGTATGTAACTAGCAACTCAACCTATGAAAACCAATTAATTGTCTTAATATTTATGCAAACTTGCAAGTTCACCATATAACTGGGTAACAAATTGTACCTGGCTTATTTTAATATTGTGGAATTCCTGCATTTTTTGTCTAGATCTCTTGTCATCATTGGATTTCACAACCTTCTTTTCTTCATTAGTAATTTGACTACCAGATTTAAGTGCCTTGGAATCTTTTGTTTTGTTTTTAGAATCTTCAGCATGTGGGCTCCTATTTTCTGTTGCCGAATTAAAGAGACCACTTTGTGTAGACAAACTTTGCAAAACAAGTTCATTAGCAACAGAATCTGCAACAGTCTCTTCCCATGTTCGTCCCAAGGAAGAAGTCCGTCTAAGTTCCGGATTTGAATTTGATGCAGTATTGGATTTTGTATTTTGCACTTTTTTCACCTGCATGAATACCCAACCATCTGAGGAACACGATAATAGAAAAAGATGGCATTGCACACTTTGCATTCCTTCATGAAACTTCAGCTAATATCTGTGAACTAGTGAAACATTTTGTTTATGGATCAGCAGAAATCCCTTATTAACTGGAAATTTAGTTGATGGACCTCATTTTTAGTTTATTACCAGAATTATCTTTTGTAATGTAAATTTAAACAAAATTTTGTAAAATGAAAAAATTCAGCAAATGGAAATCAAAACAATGGATTGTTTTAGTAAACAAGCACAGCTTCCATGATGTGTATGTAAAAGTGAACTTACTTGAGATGAATCACCCTGAACTTCAGTGCCAGAAGTAACTGAAGATGATTTTGCAGTTGATTTTCCAGGTGCCTCAGATTCCTTTGCTGATTGGTTACTTGATGCAGCCGTTTCAGATCCTTGTGAAGTTTTCTTTCCTCGTTTTGTGCCAGAAGTTGTTGAAACTTTCCAGACCTCCTTGAAATTTAAAAACGAGATAAAGATTATAGATGATAGTATAGGTGGAACTGAAACAATTACAAGTTTATGATTTTTGACTGACTTGTCGTTTCAATGAATCATGTTCTTCTTCAGGGAAAAGATACTCCCACATCATAGTATACATTGTTTCAGTCAAATGAATCCTTAATGGATAGATTTCTACCTGCAGTTACAGCACATCAATATGATTACCTTGCTGGAAACTGCTTCACCAGATAGAGAAGATAAAAAATTCTGATAGTTCAGCAACAAAGAATTCAACAACAGATAACCAGATTATCATGATATTAACCAAAAAGATGTCTACCTAGAGAGTTGACATACCTTCCCATCAATCAGTGCATTCAGAACTGAAAACAATAATATGATGTAGGATGTACACACTTGTTGAATTGATTTTTTTTATAATTGTCAAAGTAAAGTCTCTGTAAAAAGGCTTCCATAAGACAAGGGATGTCTTCTTTTTTTTTGCACATGCACCCAAACCCACAGGGGATATTGCCAAATCTTTGGGAGTGAAACTCTGAGTTATGTCCTCTCATGAAGAACTCTTTGAGACATACAAGACCTCCAGGAGCCTGACTCCTCAGCAATGCGAGACTAAAGTTGCCACATGAGGGGTAATCAGGGCAGCTACAAGTCTATATTGTTTGTACAGGCTGACAGAATTTTTATTGTATTGACAAATTCATGGATCTGCTAATGTCTAGGCATATTCCACTCTAGGTGTCCCAAAGGGTGGAGATCTATTTGAAACCTATAAGAACTTGAGTCTCCCTAATCCTTTCTAATGTGAGATTCTATTATCATGAAACTAATGCACCATTTACTGGATTTTGAAGATAATTGCAAAGTTAAAATGTAAAAAAATGAAGAGTTAAATCAGTTATCTAGCTTCAGAATGACCTGAAAATGTTCAATACTAGATTTGCCATCTTTTGGAGCTCCTTGTTTTGCATTGACACGAAGCATAACTCGCCTGTAATCAAGTTCTTCAAATTAGAAGAATACATAGAAGACAACTGTTTACGAAAATCAGGCAACCACTAACTTAAATTAGGAGCATAATCAAGTGAAGCAAGATGAAGGTTGGTACACATTTACTGAAAGTCAAATATAATTGCAAAAAATTGCAATGATTTCAAGATTCTCAGTATATTTGCAATAATATGCATCACATGAGAAAATTCCATACATTGTCATATATTGGTCAGTTATTGACATGACAAAAATAAATCATAAGTTATAGGACCAATTCAAGGAGAAAGGATGAAATATCCACTCCATGAAATACACAACCAACTAATTGGAACTAGGTAGGATGGCATGCCTTGTATTGTAAAGCTCTAGTATAACATGCAGTATTGTTCCTTTTCTATCTTTCAGTATTGAGATTTCTCCAGATTCTAACAAGAGCACAAGCTTCCATATTAATATGTCATAGTTCCCAAAAAAAGCAATCAAGCCATAATTTGTAGAGTTTCCAAATGTAACGAGTTCTGAGTTGAACTGCAGATTATTGATCTCCAAAGCATTTGAGTGCCAATATCTAGTGTGTAATAATGCAATGAACAAAGACAATAATGAAGTTATGAAGCATATGAAGATATTTTTCAACAAGCAAATACAAACAACTATTGTATTGTCTTACTTGCCCCATTCTGGAGGTGCATTCCAGGCTGATAAAAGTGTATCCGATTTGGAATTTGCCACACAGTTCTTAACCACAATTGACTTTGTAGTAAGTTGAGCAATGCCAATGTCTGTGTAATCACGATCAAAATCATAAATCTGCCAAAAAAACAAGTATTAGACACAAATGGCAAATGTTGGGATTTTAGAAATGACAACATGAATCAACAAGATGGAATCCATAATCTTAAATATGATTTAAATACCAACAGAGCTTCTAATATTTACTTGAAGAGATCAGCCTGCTAGCCAAAAATTAATTTCAGATATTGTCTTCATAAACAGTGCTAACAAAGAAGACTCCATTAAATTCTGAACATAGTTTGCAATAGAGGAACTAAGTTGATGACTAAACTATGAAACTTGAGGAAAGGATTGATTGAGAGAAGAACCTAAGGTGAAAGAAAAAAATTCTGAATCAATTTGGTTTTGTACCTGAAAGATCAATTACTTATGTTATCTATTTAGTAAGAAAACTTTCAACAAAATCAACAAAAGATTATTTTGAACATATTTTTTTATTAACAGAAAAATACTGAGAAATTCATAAAGTTTTAAGATGCTCATTTCGTTGGGTTTAAAAGGAGCATGGAATGTATAATAATATTATTGACAACATAAAAAAATATATATTATGCTTTAGTTACTATGTTAAGAATAAGTGAGTGTAACAAAGGATTATCTCAGTTTAACTTTTTAGCTTTTTGCACGAGTACAAGAGAAATGTATCAATTCAGGTTGAAAGAAGCAAATTAAGCTAGGATTAACATGTTCAAAGATGACCAATTTTAGACTAATTGAATCATTTGATGTTTCAAGATGTAAGGGCTTAAAAGAGAAGCAAGGAAAGGCTACTTAATTGAAACTGGCTTCAAAGCTATAGCAGTGAGATAATCTTACATATACTTCAACAAGGTTGGTGATATATGGGTAGATCTGATCCACCTAAAATGATTAGGATTCATGATTTGTTTTATTGCTGTGGTTATTCCATATAGTAGTATACTAGAATAGATTCTCCTTTAAACAACTTTGGTGATATATGGCAATGATAGAAATGAGAGGGCATATGTTCTATGAAAAAAAAACAAAAATATTGATTCCATAGACCTGAGAATTAAAGAAAAAGGAACAAACAAAAATTTGAAACAGAGCATAAAAGACAGCATAGGGTAAACAAGGTAGTCCGTATATGAGGAAATAGAGCATGAATGGTTTATTTAGGTATGTAAAAAAAAATCATTATGATAATAATAAAAAACTCACCATGTCATTAATTTCAGCTTCAGCAAAAGGTTTGTCATCAGAAAGCATACTCCATACCACCTTATTGATTCTGACATAAACTCTTATAGCACAGGAAGGGCTTTTGTTTTTCTCTTTCTCCAGCAATCTTATTTCTGCAGCTTCTTGCAAAACAAGCCTCAATGCAGAAGAAGCCTCTTTTATAGCTTTACGAATGTTTCCCTGTTCTTTCTTCAATTCTTCTAGCTGAGTATAACATCAACTAAAAATCAATAATACAATTATGATCACATGCATGTAGATACTCTAACTAACCTATAAGAGTATCAAACACTAGTAGTTTATAGGGCAAGCTCATGCTTTTAACTGGAATGGAAGACCAAAATGACCTAACAGAACTTTAAGCACAAGTTAACCATTGCATTTGCGAAATTACAGAAAGCATGATGCTCCAATGAAAATTGACAATAAAGACAAATTGATGGTTCAATTAAGTTGAACATCTTCCACTTTATTTGTATTTATTTACAAAAAAAAATCCTTTATTTTTTCTTTTTTCATTCTATAAGATTTTTTGTACTAATGTTTTTCTTGGTTTTGATGGAGATCAAGTGCTTTTTTTTAATGGTGTTGAAATGTTGATGATCAATATTTGTTTTCTTTTTTACTCTTGGACACACACTCTTAGTTTGAGATCTCACCAGTGTTAGCTTTGAACCTTCTACCATCCACAAATCAAATTTGTCTGGAGATGGGTCAGTGACATCAGTTTTATCAGTTGTAACTCCAAGAACCTTAACATCACTGAGGAGCAATTTATGTTCTCTTCTCCTTTGCTCAAGATCGATCTTTGCAAGATCTACCTCTTCCACGCCATCAGGAACTAACCGATCAAATTCATCTCCAATATCTTCCGTGTCATCAGAAAGTGAGTGAATGTTTGGGGGAAATCTGGATAGAAGGAACATCAGTTTATATCATCAAACATCAATCATGAACTATTAACTCCTTACAAAGGAGTCAGTTATACGTTCTTTTGTTGATCAAAACACAAGCTTAAAAGGATGTCACAATTTCTATCCAAAATTAAAATCCTATATGTTTTTCTAGAAAAGTATTATGATAAAATATGCTGTATTGAATAAAATAGAACATAGTGGTAGTGAATGTTATATGTGCTATAGTGAAGTATTAGGTAAGTGATCCTGGATCAGAACATTTTTCTGAGGAAGAGTACAAGATTTCACATAGTGCATAGACAGTTTAACAGTCAACGTATAAGATTAGCCTCAATGTCAAATTACTCACTCTAGTTGACAAATTCCAAGTACTGTGGGCAAGAAACAATGTTCTGAATAATTGAAATGTATCACACTAAATATAGTGCACAGCAAGAGTACAAGCTCAACAAAAAGGAACCGTAGAAGCGTTTTTAAAACAGAATCATATTACAGCAGGCATCTTCTTCTCCTTCATGGGGTTTTGGACGGTAGGTTCACTCCTAAATTGGCACTAGATTTAAGGTGCATCTGTTATAAAATTTTTTAATCAAACAAGTAGCTCTCACGAAATTGGCACTAGATTTAATAATTCTCTAGTCAGAGTTTTAGGGGTTTTTTAGTTCTTCCATTTGAACTTTGGTCTATTTAATGAAATAGTAGCATTACCATTACATGCCTGAGGTAGCCTCCTTTGACCTATATGCTATACCATAAGACATATTTGCAAACAAGTTCTTTAAAATATAATTTAAAATTAAGTCCTTAACATTCCTTGTCAAACTCGGTTAAAGAAAAATCAAAGCTTATATTAACATAAAATCAATTTTATGACCTGCAAACAACAATTAACATATCTTCTAATGGATGAAGTGAAGCAATCTTAACCTCACTTCATTTGATGATTTTACATCCAAGAAGATCAGTATGCCACAGACCTCTCCTAATGAACTAATTGCTGACATTTTTACAAAGCCTCTCACTACAACTCGATTTATGTTTTTATATAACAAGTTGGGCAAGATAAATAACCATGCTTCAATATGAGAGGGAGTGTTACGTAAAATAGGAAGTGATAACTTAGTCAAGGTATCAGATACCTGTATATTTCAACTGTACAAAGCAACAACACTATCAGTTTTCAACTAACTAATTCTGAAATTTTATCCAAAAATTTGAAATTGCTGAAGAATCTAAATGTAACTTACTTGGGAGACCTGGCAAAAAGAAGATTTGTTAACACATCAAGCATGATCCGAAAATGACGTGATGTCATTTCTGATGTAATATTAGGGGAGTTGAAAGTTAACTCTTTTAATGGCTTCACCTAAAACACCACATTGCAAGAGAAAGAAAATAAAGTAATTAACCTAGAAAGGTCATGCTACAATAAACAAATGAATTAATGCAAGGTCTAGCAAAATTAATGAAGTCTACCTTCAGCTCAGGTGTTCCTCCTTTATATTGTGTGAACTGAAAGTACATTTGGCAAGGCATAAACACTCTCTCCAGTAAAGGACCAGTGCGTTTTGCATTAGGTGAATCTTTGAGAATTTTAGGTAACCATTGAATTCCAGCACCTGGATCAATATCTGTAGGTGCTACATGAGCTTGAACATGCTCAAGCATCATAGACAGCTCCATTCTTTTCCATGTCATTTGAGGCACATTATCAGGAATCACCACATTGCTGGTGCTTAAAGCCTGTTCAATTATTTCAGGGCCGACATGAACAATTGAACGAAATGAGCGAGCTAAGACACGCCCACTGGCAGCTGCAAGTAGAAACCTACCCTGTGCAAGGATATTTAAATAATTGTTAAACCATTTATTACATGATTTAGTAAAATTAAACTGTGATGGATACACAATACAGAAACCAGGAACTTCATCATCAAATTTGCAGAAAATGGAGAAACTAAGTTGTTGCATTACTATTATTTAACACAAAGCAGATAATCTCCAGGCACATATATAGATTGGATATAGATTGGATGATTTATACTGATGCTATGGGATAAATACTCTGTGCATGCATATCTTTAAGACTTTAACACTCGCAATCGAGCCATGAAATACATATCATATCTTCCAATTTTAATCACAAATTATTTGAACCTGTTGTGCTTGAGTAAAACTCAACTCCTCTACCAAGCATTTTGACTTTCGACCAGATCAATTCAAATGAAATTAAAGAAGCACCTAAATATTTTCATCTTTGAATTTGAAATATGCCAAATAAGCCCAGTGCATATTTCGCTTCTTGATTCCTTGTAAGTTTATCTCTCCACAAGCAAATATAAAGACCACTAGAGGTGTTGTTGGATAATATTTTTCCAATTCTTGTTCAAAAAAATTCTAGTGTGCACACTGGTTTTGCATGTTGATTTGCTATAAGTTGATCATTCCACAAGCAACATGTAAAAATCACTTTTTTTACATCTTTCTGAAGGGAGTTAAAGAAGGCTACAATTTCTTGATAGTATAAGAGTTGCTAATTGTCTAGAACTTAAATACATAATACACATGAGAAACAGAGTACCAAAGCCCCCCAAAAGAAATTTTGCTTCATTCTTTTTTGATCTAGTAGACAAAGAGGAAATCAGAAATCCTTTAGAGTATGGCCAACTTTACTAGGATATATTTTCTGGGAAGTTATTCCATGGCAAGACAAAGCTTGCAAACTTTAGCAACTGTTTTCTTGCATAGAGCTTGATGAAAGAATAAAAATTCATGTAATCAGCCCTTTGATGACGATGACAAAGACAATGAATTTAGAAATCATGTTAGGAAAATTCTAAATTTCCAAAATAGTAATAATTTAGAATTAGTTACTATGGTACCCTTACAAATTTCCCAAGTTTGTAATATATAATTCTTGGGGTCATGGAAAAGCAATCACATTCCTACACGGGATCAATAATCCCAGTCCAAATGGAATAGCAAGGAATTTTAGATTTCATCAAACAGCATGAGCCCCTGTTGAACTTTCTTTCTTTGCTATAAAATTTAGTGGAATGGAGAGAGAAAAGAACTCCCATACCACACATATGGGCTAGGCCGTATTGAACTAGTTTTCAATCTTCCATTTCTTTTATCAATTATCTAATGTATAGAAGTAATATGAGAAACATGCTTACCTTGGCTTCTTCTGAGTGCAGATTGAATTGTGGCTGGATAACATTGACCATGAAATGGCATGTACCCTCCTCGTCAGTGTCAGTTTGTTGCTTCACTGGTGGACGAATAAATAGAAGTTAGTGCTTATTATACTTTTGACACTGTAAAATCTAATATATAACTATGAAAGCACAGAAGGAATTTTGTGTTGCAACTATTTGTTGCTAAAACTATGCACCATGCAGTGAGTTAGTGGTGAGATGGAATTGACTGGCATAAGTATAGCACAACCAATCTAAGACTTCAAGGAGCAATACACTTCATAAATCTAACAATAATCAAAAAAATTTAGTGGTGAATATTTTAAACCAATTGCTGCTTAGGTCAAATAAATTTCTTCAGAAACTTAAATATTATTAACTTACCAGTTTGAGCAGAAGGCACTGAGGAATTAGATGAATCTTGTGCCTGATTATCGACAAGAGATGAATCTTGTGCCTGATTATTAACATTCTGTTCTTCAATGGGAGATTCACAAGGAGATGTATCAGCCATAGAATTCAACTCTGGATCATGAGGCATATCCGTCTCATCTGTTATTTTCTGACTCTCGAGTAATTTTCTCTGTGAGTACAGCTTAGAAGGAGAAGGCTTCAAAGGTTCAAATGCTTTTGAAATTCCCCTTACCATGGACATAACAGCATTTCTGTATTCCAAGGTCCACAGGAGCTTAAGGCCATAGACAAATACACGTTGGCAGTTGTCAGCAACTACTACAGTAAATCCTTCATCATCAACAAAATCAGATTGCACAGGATTGCTTTTTATTCCATTTTCAATTTCAGAAATAGTATTGTTCATCTCAAGGTCCTTTCTTCCATATTCTTGCCATGCTAATAACCTTGTTGGATCTGCCTTTGAAGTTTGTCTTCGTATAGTGAAGTAGTCAGAATACAAAAGAAATCCATTATCTTGTGTCTTATCCTTGCAACCATAGTTGCAGTTTTCATTACCAAACTTATCTGTTGCTTCATTTCTTGAGCTTCTCTTCCCCATTATAATTTCTTGAGTTACAGAACTATCATTTATTTGGTCTAAAGAAACTGTCAGCATGTGAATATCAAAACCCTGATAAACGAGATCAAGGGGTTCACGCATGCAATCAAAAGTAAATTCCTGCCTACCACGGCTAATACAGATTTCATATTTCAATTTTGACATTTTGAGTGTCATTCCATTAGCAGGATCATCATCTCTCAAAGGTGCATAACAGATGCATAGAGGTGTAGTGTCGATTCGGAGACAAAATTCAGTCATAACTCTGTCCAGTGACAAATTACCAGACCTAACAATCCTTGGAACACCAAAACGCGGCCATCGTGAGAACATCCTTAATTTATGAGGAGGTAGATAATTAAGAACACTGAATTTGTTTAACCAAGCAAGATCATGAGCACAAAACTTTATAGTTGGGGAATCTATAGAGTTGGTTTCTATCTTCTGAGAAGATTCAGAACATGGTCCACCTATTTTTATATTATTCAGAACATCAGATGAGAAAGCAAGTCCGTTACCACTCATTTGTGAGTTATTCAGTGAGAAGTTCCACTTTAGTGATAGAGCAGTCGAGCGGAAGGGATCATACACTTTCATCCTTGGTTTTCCTTCAATAGGAAGTGAAAAAAGATAATGATTCAGTGGACTTCCAGACTCACATCCCCACTCCATCTGCACCTCTGCAAGAAAAGAAGAAGAGACTAGAAAAGGACTAGAGATATGGGTTGAAGATTTTAAACTGAGACTGTCCGTTAGAGTCTCTAAACTGCTTGTGTAAACTTGGAATTCTCTTGCCCAAAGACCTACATATCCATCTCTCTGTTGTATCTCCATATTTGCAGAGATTATTTCCAGGTTATTTTGTTTTTCATAAGGGTTAGATGTTCCAAGGATAAACCATTGAGTTTCCACAAATGATAAATTAGTCTTTCCATGGATGTAGTTCCTCATCTCATCCCACCATGGTAAACTTTTTTCTTTTATTGGTGGTTGTGGTTCAGATGAACTAGCTAAAAATTGTGCAGAATAATCTAGTCCATGTGGATCAGTGCAACTCCTAGTTCCAAGATTAGCCCTACGAAGAGCTACTGTGAATGCATAGCTGATATCAGCAAAAACTGGCTCATATCCCACTCCAAATGACACTTCCCCTTTTTGAAAATTAATTGGCAGATCAAGGTAAACTTTGTTTGCAGGAGTTGTACCACCAGCTGAGCGTAACATACGAACTCTCCACCGTCTTCCAACATAACAATCTTGCAAAATCTGTGGCTGAAAACTAGTTGCCTGTACTCATAAAAGAAGAAGGGGAAGTCAAGTGCCACAACAAAGACTAGTGCAAGCTACTCTGGAGTTAACCATTTGCTAAAAAAAATTGAAAAATTACCACATCATATTGAAAATCAGATATAAAGATAGGCAATAATAAATTTTTCTGTGCATATCAGGTCTAAAATTTCTAGCTCACTAAAGATCAACCAGTTCTCATGTAATTGCATATATAAATCAAGATCACTTCAGTAGGACTGTAGAAGAGTAAGATGAACAGTAAATTATTATTTGGTACATAATTGAGTACAGAAAGTGGAGGCCTCTATGACTTAAAACTAGCCATCCACACGAGGAAAAATCTTATTGCACCACAATTTTCCTGCTCAAGAATAAAAAAAACATACAATATTTTGTTCATTTCTTCATAGACCTAGGACATTGCAGTTTTTTATAAAATAAGATTTCGTTCCATACAGCTAACACCTGCACTTTTCTCTTTTTTCACATAAAGAAGAAGAGATTTAGTCAAAATCTCCCTGGGATGCACTTTTTTATTGAACACAAATACTTTCAATTTAACTCAAATTCATTAAACATTGTCACTGTGAACAACCAAATGATTAACAATGTTAACATCAAGATGAAGTGGTAAGCCAACAAAGTCGAGTCAACTAGTCCCAACTAACTGAGGTCAACTACAATGGATAATATCCTGCCATCGATAGCTATCTAAGGCTATATTAGTAGTAACATTTAAATAAAGTAAATCACACTTGATTAAGTTAAATAGAATGTTTCTTTCGATTTCTTTCATCTTCAATTCTAATGGATTCAACTTGTCTAACCATAAAATTTATTTGTCGCCATTGAGAATATTTAGGAGATCTTATTCTATTTTCCTTTATTTTATCGTGCTACTTAAACAGATGTACAATCTTACAGGATCACCTATTTCCTAAATGCCTGTCAAGATGAAATGATTCATTCAAAATATAGCTGGATGCTTAACCAAATATATATATGTATGTGTATAGTTGGATGGTTATTTTCTTCTTGATTGAAAGAACATGTAGTGTCTATGAGAAAAGAGAGAATTTAGGCAAACCAAAGTTGTCTTGTTTGTCAAATAGATGAATATATGAAAGGAGCTAGTTAAATAGCTAACTTGAAGCACATTGTTCGCATTTCAGATCTTAAATGACTAGGCAAGTAATCTAATCACCAATGTAAATATTGGCTGGATAAAAATAATACATTTGAAATATATATAGTATGTCTGTAACTTAGTTCCAAATTAAGCACTGTGACGTAGTTATGTGGCCAACACTAAATTCTAAAAAACAACTCATGTTGGTGCAATGCAATAAATTTAAGGTGTTGTAGAATACTAAATGTAAAACAAACAAGAAATTTTTTCCTAGACTATAAATTATAAAAATAGTTTCTTCTATCACCATGTTATATGCTAAATCTAAGTTTTATTAACTACTGACCATTACTATAAAATATCTAAAAGGTGAAATGAGAACCTAGTTGCAAAGAAAGTTACACATTATTCAGAACAAAGTGAAAAGTTAAAAAAATGTTTAAAAGAAAGAACAGACAGATATATCATTCCTACTGTAAAAACATTTATCCAATATTCCAATATGAATATTGATTAAATAAGAGGAAGTAAAGGTTCACAGACATGTATATCAATGTCAAAATACAGGAAAAGCAAACCATCTTTTGTTTACCTGTTGTGCTACCACAACACGTCCTTGACATTTAGCAGAACTTCCATAAAACAGTGGGTGTGTGTAGTCCCTAATTTTCACTGCTAAGGATTCTGCATTTAGATCAATATCACAGCCATACAACTTGGAGAAAGGTATATCTTTCTCAGAGCAGATGGGGTCAGCCATTTTTAAGAACTCAAGCATCGCATCACTGTCGATCCTTGTCAGAGTTGCATCTAGCTCAGTTGCACAAACTGACATGAGAGAAACTCTATGAATACTGGGTTTAAACCCTGATTGAAGCCCAAAGGTATTGATACCAGAGCCTTCTGAGGTTTCTATCTTTTGGCATGCCTCATAATATGATCGAAAGGCATTCTTAGAGATCTCTGTTCGCAGAAGTTCAACAGATGAAGCATCAGAAGCATCTATCTCCATTCCATTATAATGAATTTTTTTATCAGCGACTAGGTTATTAGGCTCTGGGGTACTTGAAGCTATAGTTGATAGAAGTTCATCTAGAAACTTGAGCCGAACAGCTGCCTCACAAACCTCCTTCTTCATCAGCTGATAATGTTCATCAAGCCAGGCCTGGATGGGTTCCTCCTCAATTTCCACTGTTAACTTCCGAATAATTAATCTCACTGAAAAAAAACTTGACGTTGACTTTGATTTTTTGGTGCTATTCTTCTTACCATTTATTATTTTCTCCAACTTAGCAGCAGAAATAAGCTTTAGGGCTCTCAGTGTATCTTCAACTGTATCATCAATAGCACGTAATTGCAGCCTATATGGCATGCAGATGTAAATATCAGGGCTTCTAATTACCCAATCCCTTGCGGTGGCCATTTGTGATTTTGAATCTTGTAGGTTTTGTATGGAGGTTGCTGGAATGCGAGAAACCTGCAAGCGACTAGTTCGAAAGATTCTTGCTTCATTGAAAGAAACCATCACTTCTTCAAATAGAACACCTATTTTTGCATTTTCAGAGAAGATGGACTGTACATGCATTACTGTTTCCACACCATCTGCGAGCCCAGCTGATACTTTCAACATTTCCACATCAATGGCAAATATTGAATCTCTCTTTTTTTGTTCTTTTTCAGTTGGGCTTTGGTCAGAAATTAGTTCCTTGTTTGGCACAGGTGCTGTATCAATTGCTTCTGCCTTTATTAGATGGTCACTGCTATGATTCTTCTGATTAGACATCAGGTATTTCAAACTCATAGCAAATTCTTGCAATGCTAAATGAACATCAGGCTCCCACCTGATGGATAAATCAGACACATTTAGGAGAGAACATAAAACCATGTCATTATGTCCACTAGAACGACGGACAAACTTTGCTTTCTGCATAGTAAGCAGTGTTATTTCTGTACCAGGATTCTGCTCTTCTGTATATTCAGAGTAGAATGAGTTAGTGCTATCAACTTCAATCTGCATGGACTGTTTTTCCTTGTTGAAAACAAATCGAAGATGAAGGATTTCAACAGAGGTGGAGAAGTTCAAGAGCTTGCAACCGTTGGAGCTCAAGGATGTTATGCTTGCTTCACGAGGTTTCCCATCAGCACCAACTGAAATTATTGCCTGGCCACCTTGAGATCCAAAATTAACACGCTTAGGATCTGCAACCGTCATATCTGATAGACTTGTTTCACCAGAATACTTAACCAACAATCTCTGAAGACTACACTTTACAATGTTGATTCCTTTTGAGGTATCTTTCTTAAAAGGTTTTTTGGCCTTATCTTGATCAATTTTTTTACTAGAGGAAGATAAATCTTTCAGAAGTTCTTTAAAAGACATTCCCATCTTTATGAGTCTCTCAACATGATTCAACCCAAAGAGCACACTCATACCCATCATATCAACAGCCAGAACCAACTTTAGCTTCTTCGCCTCTTGCCCCTCCTGGGACTCCATTTCCTTATTACCAAAATCAAGAGCCATTTGTTCAATGTGAACTAATGAGCTTGATTTAATATCTGCACCTATCAATTTCTTTTCTAAAGATTGCTGGTACACATCTTCTGTGTTCAAGTGAAATTGACCAAGTTCAGCATGCACTTCAAGTTTCTTACTTTCTATGTTATTTGCAAAAAGATGAAAGGATCGAAAGCATCCCTGCATTATCAAGGTACACTAAGAAGTCAAATTTACAAATGGTAAGACTGAATAACACCATGTCATGATAATTAATGTTCATTGAAATGCCAAAATGTTATCTTTCTCTCTAGAGCAAATTGGTAACACTGACTGGCCACAATAGTACTAGAAATGAAGAATCGACAAATTTAAGAAACAGTGACCAACAAATAATACTAAATAAGTGATTCATTGCAAAAATACACTGCATAGACTGCTCTTGTTAGTATGATAATGAAGTTATAAATTAATTTACACAAAAGTCATGATGGACACAATATCACGCAAGTTTCATAAAAGAAAACTTATACCAGAGTTGCAATAATTTCTGCGTCCCTTAATCATATTGTGTCTGATAAGTTTCTATACTACGGTATATGATAATGTCTACTGTGTCAAAAAAGGAAAATATAAGAAAGAAACAAGGGCCAGCAATACATTAGCATGTGCATCTCGAGAGAAAGAGAAGGCTATATACAGGAGTAAACACATGTTTCCGAGAAGTGCATTGCTTGAAGAAGTATAAAGTACTACAGATCCTGATACAATCTTAATAACCAACAAGGAACTAAAAGTTTCCCTACATATGGGTGAGTCAATATGTTGGTTTAGTTAGTCTATATAGCATGCTCAAGGTTCATAACTAATTATTCTAACCAAACAACCAAGACATTTTGAGGGGAAGATCTAGCAGATAAATAGCAACTCTCAAGAACGAATAATAACTTACATGGAATAAAGGAGAATCATCGACATTATGAACCATAATAGTAATCTCTGGTAGAGAAACTGTGCATTTCCATATAATAGCAGCCATCTTATCCTTTGGTTTATTTTCTTGGTTAGGACTTTCCTCACGAAGAACCATCGGTTTTTGTTTACTCGACTTAAGACAAATCCATGGTTTTAATCTGCTGACAATAAGATTGCACCTAGTGCTGCTGATCTTGACATCAACCTCAGCACTAATAGGTAGAGGCTGCAAAAGAAATGAAATCACATAAAATGCAGCCACAAATACAAACAATTAAAATAATTGAGCATTATAAAATTGATCTAAGCTTAGAAGAAATAACTAAAGACACAAAGAACAGATTGCCTAAGGGCACTAACTAATATATATAAACTAGGTTTCCAGAATAAAACTGTTGATAACAATGAATTTCATTAGATAACTTTAGAGTTTGTAGTTTAACTGTGTTTACTACAAGAGAAATAAAATTGTATGGGTAGATAAAGAAGAATAAAATTGAAGAGGGAGAGCCAAGTGATTCCTCCTTCCTACAAGGGAGAGATACATGGCATGAGGAGAAAGAAATCTCCATTTACCCATCCAAATATGAAGTTCGGAAGTTTTGTTCCACTTGGCATGGGGCACAAGTAAATCTCTTCTTTGTGAATCTTCTCCAACAACATCATCACCACCAAGACAGCCAAATGGCCAAAATCCAACTACTGTGTGATTTGGTGGAACAATTCCAGGATCAACACATGGGGTTGAACTCCATAGAGGGAAGTCCAACACATTCGATGACTAGTCACCATGACTGCTTCACACGGGAGCCAAGTAAGCTTGTGACTAAGGGTTGAATATCTTGAGTTTAGTGAGGCTGCATCCAACTATTTTTAAGTTTTCCCAAGATGTGAACGTCTCCAGGAGAGAATACAGGTATTGATTTCATAATGGTTTCTTAGTGATTGTAGGTTTAAAGAATCCATGTTCAGACATCCATATGATTTCTAGGCGCCTTCTCAATAACAATGAAAACCATCTATGAATGTTTCCTTTCCATTTCCACTTCCTCTTTATGTTTTCATTTCATTCATTAAAAGAAAATCTTTTAGGCATAGAATAGGTATAAAATGGGAAAAGAAATTTAATACTATGTAAAGTCAACTATGCACTCTCGCAAGCTAGCTATTAATGTTTTTATGTCCCCGAAAAGTTACATATTTACTATAATAATAAAAAGTATGGCCAAACTATAATCAGATCGAGCAAAATTGTTCTGTAAATTTTGAGCTAAAGGCTAATGAAAAAAATTATCATTTTATAATAATGGAAATGATATAAAGAGTGAGTCAAAGACATTATGATAACAACAAATCATGAGTCTCAATTACTTGCTTTCAGCCACATTGATCTTGTTCCCACATTAACGTTATCTACCACTTTCTTAATAACACCTAACTCATTTGGATCTCTTGCTACCAAGAAATGTGATAGGATAGGCCTGCTCAAAATCCGGTAACATCCTTTTCATAAATCAAGATAAAAAGATGTAAATGTCAAATACAATTAGCCAATATAGAACTCACTTGCATTGGAACATCAGCTCTAGCTATAATTGCAACTTCTGAAATCTCCAACACTGAAGTAACCCCTTCCTTAAGTAGCTGACATGAGAAAAAAGAAAAGGCATATTAAAGGGAAAAGTAGGGTATATATGAAAAAAAAACTAGTTAGGTAAAAACATACATGAATTTGATTAAACTCCAAATTGAGTGAAAAATGTGATGTGGCCTCTCCAGCATCATCATATGACAGAGTTTTAACACTTCTCAGCAGGATGTCAGTCACTGTATTCTTTGCAACAATGCCCTGACCTTGGTGCATAAACATCACATCTAGCTCTTTAATGTTGAAGCTAACCTTCCAAGGAATAAATAAACCATGTTTAATATCACTATGAAATGCTTCAGCTAGCAGAAAAGATTTATCCAACTAGACAATAAATAGCCCATCTTAGAATTATGAAAGTGGAAAAAAAAGCAAAAATATGTTAATACATTATAGGGCACCAAACAAAGTTAAAGAATATTGAAGTAGCATAATGAACTAGCATCACAATTAGCAGTGTGATTAACACTTGAACCTACAAACCAACACAACAAGCCCAAAGCTTCTATGTAGAACTGCATTGAGGTATCAGATTACTATTTGAGGCTTGACTTTATTGTAATGCCTAAAGTCTAACTAGGGCTAGATTCTGAAGTTAATAGAATGTGATCCAAATGAGTCCACCATCCAAATAGGCCTTTACTGCAGAAGGATTTACTGAATTGGGATTGTCATATACCAATTCTTTAAACTTATTCAGTGAGACATAAACCATAACTTTAAAGCCAAACTACCTGGCCAATATTACTAAGCTAATGGTATATTCTTTAAATGAAAGAACCAAACAGTTGATCCACATCTGCATAAGTGGGGCTTACTAGTGCAAAAATGCTTTCTTATAGTGAAATGTACCGAAATGGTAGTTAAGGATGAAGTCTTTAAGAACTTAAAATGTCATGAATAACAAACCAGACCTTTGTGTTTTCCCTTAACAAGTATGTTCATTGTCAAATATGTTTTTCTGAAAGGAATTAGGCAGCTTGGCGCATTGATGCATGTTTATCACATTGTCACAAAGCACAATTCCAGGGATCAAATAACTGTATTCAAATTCTGTTATGAAGATAAGTTATAGATTCTCTAGTCTACTTTAATATAGAACAAAAAAAAAACATTGCATCAACCCACAGAGAGGCCTAACCTGTTCTGGAAATGCAAGAACATGTTTCTTCATTGTTGATGTTGAAGATTTACTTTTTTCAGACTTTACAGAGCTAATATCTGAAGCACATTCTTTGCTCGTATCAAGACCAACTGAGCTTTTGGACTCTCTCTTGGTTTTAATGAGTAGGCTTTCCTTCAAGTTAATGCCAATCATTCCGCATGACACATCCAAATTACTAAATTTGACTCCATCTTCCCTGTGGCAGATGATTTGAGAAGCTTTAGTTTTTTATCCATCCAAGATATTCCTATGTAATCCAGTATACTTGAAAATGAAATTCTCTTAGTTCTCTCTAAGATGGAAAATTCATGTTATCGTGTATATTCCGCCATATGCTATAAATACTGTGTAAACTAATGAATACAGAACAAAAAGATAGGGCTGATTTGGCTGATAAGCACAAGTATACACCAAGATATAAATAACAGGGTTTCATGAAGCTGAAAAATATTTCAAAAATTAATGACTTCAATAACTTTTATATTAAATGTATCCACCATTGTGACTGCAGTTCACAGAACAACATAGGCTCACTAAAACAAATTTGTTTGAAATAATGTTTTAACAAACAAGAAAAGCATTTTAGAGGGAACTGTTTGTGGAATCTTATCGCAAATCAAGAGGTTATATAAGCATTTTGAAATATTGAACCTATTGAGGCATCAAGGCAGGTTATTAGATTGCATGGTTAAGACCTTGACAGCATGATTGGTTGTCAACTGCTTGACAGTTGAAGAGCTAAGACCAAGCTATTGGCAATGAGGAATCAAGGATTCAAGATGCACATGATCTCTACATGTTTCTTAAGTGAAAAGTGGAAAATTATTGAGATTTCATCAGATGTGACTAAAATGGTAAACAGACCTTTTGTAAGAAAGCTCACAGATGAGAGAGAAATCTTCACAAGTGAAAGCAGAGAACTTTGTTTCCACTGGCATATTCAACCTTTCTAATGTCAGACTGGATGGCTCACCAAGATCAGGCTCTGATAATATATCGAAACCAAAATGTGCAATTTGAAGTTTGGGATTAAAACTAAACTTTGATTGTTGATCTACTGATGCATCCACTCTCAGTCCCCTTACTTGAGCTGCAGATTTTGGCCCCTAGATGTTTGAACAAAGAGCAGCACAAAATAACAAAGCCTTTAAGTCAAAATGAACAGTCTAAAAGCAATGAAGATCAAGTATAATGAACATAATATAAATTAAATACGTCAGGCGTATGTTTAAGCGAAAAGATCAATAAATGTATGTATTAACATGTTTCATATGCATTTATATGTCACAGAATGATTTTAAGTAATTATAAGTTTATAACTTCTTGCATTTATTTCTATGTAGAAAGTTCTTAAGTAATCAGATGTTAAACTGTCAGTGGCTTTAGAAATGTCAGAAAGTTTGTTGCATTACCTTCAGATAAATTCTTTTTGTTCTAGTTCAAAAAGTATTTTTTGTGCTGTATAGTTGAAGCTCACAGCATAGATACTTAATCCTCTTTAGTAAAGTGTATGCATGGAGATAGGCAACTTCCAAACAGGCTAAAAAGTCATTAGGCTTCCTTCCACATAGCTACTTTGTTGTATTTTCTTTATGTCATTAGGTACCAATCACTGATTCTCTGCATATTATCAAGTTCTGATGGTGGTTAAATAATGTGTGATGGATATGGATCCTACATGTTATTAGAAATTAAATTAATTGTGAAAGGGAAAGAAATCCGACCTCTCTTCTGCAATTTGATTACATGAAGCAATTATAAAATCAATAATGTATCTTTATCCAGCTTTTACTTTTTCTCCTTTTTTCCCATTTTTTTTTTTAAAAAAAGTGTATCGCTTTAATCATTGCCTTTTTCATTATTAAGTTCTGTTTGCTCCAACTATATTCGGTATCGACTACACAAATCTTATCTCTTCGTTGAACTGGATTTATAATTATGATCACTCCATTGCTTGTGACATATAAAAATAAGATTACAGCGTATATTGGAGGAGATCATATTCCATGTCTCACAAGCAGGCAATTTTAATAGTAGTCCTAAATGTCTATCAAATTAAGTAAATTTTCAAATAAAATATAATAATATATTCCCAATATTACATTTTATGAATCAACCACACCCTGTATTTGCTTGGTAAAGAGAGCTTACACCATATGAATAGTTAGAATAGCTCATTTCTATAGCTTGAGAATCTTGCATCTCTAATTATGCTACTGTTCATTCAAGAAATCCAATCTTGCAATAAAATCTAGAACTATAAAAACTGCATACCTTCAAATTAATTTCTGTCACATACACTGCAAGAAATCTTGCGATGTTATATAAGAATGTCCATGCTCCTTTCCCTAAGGATCGAGAACTTCGATTTCGAGATTTACTCTTCTTGGTACCTTTTGCAGGGGAACATAAATACACTTCCAAGTCAGATATTAACAGCTGCAATTTCTGGTCTTTTGAAAACAGTGATTCGCGTAAAGTAAGTTTGATTTCACCAATCAATATGGATTCGATGCCACCCTGAAAAGCATAACATATTATTTCTCAAATCAACAAAAAAAAATGAATTATATTACACCATTTACCATGTCAGTTAAAAGAGATACAGATTGTCTTTTGTAGCATTCAGCTAAATTTATTGAAAAACAAATTATTATTTATTGATAATCTATGAATATATAACAGATTAGAAATAAAATATCATGATAATATATTATGAATCATCAAATATAATTTTATTATTATTTATTCATTATTTATATTATGTTTTTATTGAAGCGTGCAAAAATACAAGTACCTAGGCATGTTCTATCCACACTATGTCCAATAAAGTTCTCATCCTAACTAGACTCTTAACACAAATGGAGAATATATCCAAACTCCCAACTCGTGCTTCCCCAACACACAAATCTCCTCCTAAGAAGAAAAATCTGCTCTTTACATGTTCTCCTATAGTCATTGGCACATGTTGCGATGCATTGCCCATGTCTGTAACAAAAACTAACGTAAAATCCTAACTCAACACTAGAAGCTGGGGAGAACCACTGAATAATGGATGTTGGTCAGACCTCTATATGTCTGAACTATAACTGGGTTGCACTAGCACCCCTTCGTGAGAGTTTAAGTGGTATTGCAGTAGCCTTACCAAGAGCATGCCACCGCTACTCGTTTGCATGGCTCATCATTATCCAATAACTCAAGTTGAAGTATATTCCTAAAGGTATATCAAGTCTCAAAATCTACGTCACCATCGTAAATTCTGTAAAATAAAGTATCCTAAACTATAGTAAGGTTATTTTATTTCATCATTCATCATAATTTGGAGCAGAGAAAAAACTTCTGTAAGAAGTCAACATGATTTTTCTTATCATATACATCTGACGTTTGGTTTCAAATAGTAGCTTCTAGAGTTGATTCTGAACTGCAATGAAACATGAAGAGGACCTTTTTGAATGTCACAAAGACATCCTTCAAACAATTACATCCAGCAACTTGGAAAGCCACTGATATTCCAGCCGTTTTGTTCAATATCAGTGCTAACAACCTCAAAAGAAATCTGCAACAACAAACACAAAGGAGAAATTAAAAAAAATAAACAGAATTAACTAATGCAAACTTATAAACTTTACAGATCAACATGCAAAAATTGCAGGTGTCTTTGTCACAGATGTATAGAATCCTACTGGTGTTTTGTAGTTAGTTCCATTAGTGTACCTGTTTACAATCTAACACTGGCTCTAGTTATGAGTGAAAAATGTTCTGATGTACACTATATCATATTTAGCAAGTAAAGCAACTTTCTCAGATGTTGATAAGGCTTAGTAAAGTATCTCATATTCTTCCGTTCTTGGATATAAAAGTGAAATCATTCACCAAACCCCAATTGTCCTGTGCCTTATGGAGAGGATGTTTAACAGGCGACAGCACCTGTGCACAGGAATAGGTAATACAACTTACATTCTCATTTTCTCTAAGAATTATGGGGAGAAAAAGGATAACAACTCCGTAAGAAGACAGTGGAAGCTAAAAAGGCCAGCTTTAGTTATCGTCTTGTCGGTATAAACCATCGGCGTAAGGCTTTTAAGTTAAGATCGAGACCAGAAACCAAATCGACAAAATAAACTAAATTTAGCAGAATAGAAGGAGCAGGACTAAGTGAAATGGATGAACTTACACGGAGAAGACCCATCCGACGGCGCAAAAGACCGCGAGGCCGAAGAAGAACTTGAGCAGGAAAAGCGCCATGCCGAATTCCGATGCAAGCTTTGCTCCACCGCCGCTTCCTCTACCACAATCTCGTAAAGAATGTCATCAGCTTGACCTCCCTCGCTCCCTCCGGTGGCGCTCCTCCGCGTCTCCAACCCCAAGTAGGTCCTGGAACAGCCCTCAAGCGATCGTCTTCGCTCTCTTTCTTTAAAGGAGGCGATCGGGGTGGGTCGTCGCCTTGTAGACTCGAAGAGGGTCCGCGATCCGATTTGGAAGCCGGAGCGAAGGGAAGGAGCGAGGGATGGCTCTCGAGTGTCGCCGAGACGTGCGCCATTACCAATATTAAATAAATGGTTAAAAAAATTTAAAATTGTTACTATTTATGGCTGGTCTTCAATTTGGAAGCCGCATTTTGTTTAATAAAAAAATCACAAAAAATAGTCAAAATTTTCATTTTATCTGGCAATAATGTGAAAATTGTCTTCCTCTACGTAGCGCCGCTGCTTGATTCTCACGCCCTACCGATCGTCCTCCTCCTCCGGCAACGCGCGGATGCGGCGAGCTTTCCTTGTATCTCATCCAGTAGCCGCAGCTCTTGCCGTCCACCCTCCTCCTCCTCGCGCAAAGATGACTTGACGAGCTTCTGCGGCGCACGGTTCTGGCCTCTCATCCTCGGTCTATCCTTGCTGTTGCGATCCCTTCTTAGTTCTTCCCCTCACGCCCAAACGGAGCCCACTGTGTACCTATCGTGCAGATCGCCTGCAATCTTCTTTTCTTCAGATCGAACATAACCTAGATAATTTGTTACCTCAACTTGTGGGGCGTCGACCTTGATAGTAAACGAAGGGACTTCTAAGTCGCCCGTTTTCAGTAGGATAGGATTTGATGCAATTAGAAATGGAATCATATATCCTCTTTAATTCTTCCACCGATTGTGCCTTTACCAGCATTGCGCCGGTAGATCTTCCCTTTACCGGCGACCTCAACGCTGATCGCCGGCTCACCGGTGAGAATCCATATACAAAAAAAGAAGGTGATTGCTTAGCGAACAGCCCCAAGTTTGGAGCTTGGTGAAGGCGGCGAGGAGGTGAGGATCCTCTGTGCTTCAATCATGGCCTCTTCGTCGAAAGGCACAACTTCTCATCCCAGCAGAAGCTTACACTTGATTGCTAAATCTGGAAATTTTCAGCTTTCTCCTAACAGATTAATTTATTTCCTCATCCGCCAGCTTGTCATCCGACGTGTCTTCTTAGTTAACTCACTAATCCTTAGTTCAATTAATAATTTATTTATCAATATGGTGAAAAAAATATATTTGGACTTGATTCGATTCAAGCGCTTCGAGATCGCCGTTCGTTGTCCGCACTCGGGTGGGTCCCGCCGCCTCCAGCCGTCTGATGGGGCGCGAACGCCGTCGCGCTGCGTGATTCGTGCGGAGGTAGCGAGCTTACGGTGCTCCGCGTGGAGTCACACTTCGCCCGCTTGCCGATGGCGAAACATCGGTAAGCGGTAACGTCTGACGGTGACCGGGGGAGAAGACCTGTCGGGCGGAAGCCAGACCGACGTTTCCGCCTATAAATACGGAGGTCTTCGGAGCTGCATCCCTTCACCTCGAAGTTTTCTGGTGTAGATGGCGGCGGCGACGGGCGGAGGAGCGCGCGGGGAGGGGCACTTCCGCGGCGTGCGGAAGCGGCCGTGGGGGCGGTTCGCGGCGGAGATCCGCGACCCGTGGAAGAAGACGCGCAGGTGGCTGGGGACCTTCAATACAGCGGAGGAGGCGGCGAGGGCGTACGACGATGCCGCACGCAGCCTGCGCGGCCCCAAGGCGAAGACCAACTTTGGATCCGCCGGCGAACCGCAGATCGCGTGGGGGCCGACGCCGACTACGCCGGGCTGGGGATTGGGGGGGATCGGCGGGCGGGATCTGTCGCTAGGGCCCCCGGAGGGCGGCGAATCAGGGAGCGCTGGGTGCTGGAAAATCGAAACCGTCGAAGTGGTGGCGGAGGCGTGGATTCCGAAGGAGAACACCTCCGCTGCCACCACCGCCGGTCGCGCGCCGGAGGCGAAGACGCCCTTGGCGTTCGATCTTAATTTGCCGGCTCCTTCATTTTGATGTAGATCCGACGGCTGCGATGCCTTCGATAAAAGTTTTCGAGTTTTTTTTTTAAGCTGTAGAGAAGTGGTTCAACTACGAACCGGTTGTTCGATCCGAGATTAGACCAGTCCGGTTGGATCTTCAATATCAGAAGTACTTCTTTTAGGAAATTTAATGACCGAAATCACTGTGGTAGTTATTAATTACTTAGATCGCGGCCGGCTCTTAAATAAATTAAATATTAATGAGAAAGGATTTGGTAAAAGTTTATTTATACTCTTTCAATGTTCTTGTATGAATAGAAATTGTTCCCACATGGTACCTAGTTTTATAGAGAGTTAATTACAATGGGACAGGTCGACAGAATTAGTTTCTGATGGATACATCATCTAGGGAAAAAAATTTATCTCATAATCACACTAACTTCATGACACAATGGGTTCCTAGAGTATGAGACCTTTTCTACCCTTTTTATGAATAGAAATTGTATAAATAAAATTATAAATAAATAAATTTATAATATTAAACTACAAGCAAATTACAAAATAAGAGCTAATAACGTCTGAATCAGCCGAAAGGTCTATTGGCTGCTTTTGCCGAAGTGCTTTCTTTATTTCTAACTGCCGGCTTTTGCTGAGATATCTCTTTATTTCTAATAGCGTGGTGAGGAACCGGACATGCTATCACAAGAAAACAAAAGTAAAACAAAAAAAAGAGTAAACGGCGGCCACCACGCTAGTGGGACAAATCGGCTGCTGCGGCGCCGCCGGCGGCAGAACTTGATAAGAAAGAAACCAGGCCGCCCACCACTCATTCATGTGTTCGGCGCTGCGATCCCTAAGCAATGGATCGATACAAATTGGAAAATAATATTTAATATTTTTAAAAAAATTATAATCGCAGCCAGAAAATAATCGAATTATTACCCAAACAACAAATAAATCCTGCAGAATGAAAGTAACCATCTAATTAGCACTTGCAATTTTCCTAGAAATCCAACCTCATTACCAAAAATAACTTAGAACCAGTAAATGCAGTAAACAATAATATCACATTTTGAAGGAAAAAAAATGATAGAATAAATAGAAAGCACAGCAAAAAGCTAGTAACTCGTCGAAAATCATATGGTGCATGGGACACAGCATGCACCAAAGAGAAAAACTACAAGCTGATACAATGTACAAATTTAGTAAATGGCCAATTTGAATGTAGATTCTCATTCTTTGGTGTTCTTCTGAACTGGAGCTTCAATCCCAGTAAAGCAAGGGCATATTTAGCTTACTCATGCTGCTGCATTTGATGTCCTACGCTGCGTAGCACTGCTCCGGCCACTTGGGGTAAACACGTTTGTATAAGCTTATGCACACGGTATCATTCTGCTGAATCACGCCGTTGAAGATACATTTCATAGCGCCTGAAGGATAAACACACAAGACAGAGGACCATGACTTAGAAAAGAAAACAAAACAATTCAGTCTCTCAGTTTCCATCCATTTCCTTCTTCTGGGCGGCCAGAGATAGCAAAATGGGAGGAAAAAAAGTGGATCGAAGTCCAAATTTGTGACTCTGTGGAAGTTATAAATTTATAAATTCTAAATTTAACTGGATCAGGACTGCATACCGTGAGTCCCAACAGTCTCCATGATTCTACCACGACGACCGCCTTTTGTCCATACCTCTAGTGGCTGCACATATCAGAAAATATATCAGGAACAATTCCCACTGTGAATATCACTCTAAACACCCTGCCAACAAGCAGCTGAAAGACTTGCCTTGAACCATCTGACATCATCAGGATTATGGAACATGTACCGCACTATGGACTTAGATTTTGACACTCTTTGCGGGTAGCTGCACAATAGATCTTATGGTTATTAACTAATAGATACTCTGAAACATGAATGGGTAGTATAGAAGCAAACTCAACATGAATGGGTAGCAGAAAAAATTATTCTCAGTGCTAAAGATGAAACGAAATTGATGGTAAAAACAATGAGTTCATATAATCACATTATAGCAGCAGCATCAACATGAAAGCATAGCAATCATCATAATTTGAGATGAAAAGGTATGGCAATGATTATAGTTTTCATGACGGTAAAAATAATGTAATGGGGGAAAACTGAGTGCATCTGCATGACAACTAAGATAACCTTTGGAACACAATAAACAAAAAAGAGTAATAAAAACAGTTGTCAAGGTCTTCTTCACAAAAGGAGTTGGGAAGAATCACTTTACTAGGAAACATAGCATCAAGAAACAAAATTATTAGGTTTGCAACTAACTGTACAAGAAGATTGTAATTGGCTAGTAGATATGCACATTCACATTTACATGCGAGTAATAATAAAACCAAGAAAAAAATTACCCAGTTAAAATAATCTTCTTAAGGATTATCCTATCTGGGTCCACTGATTTTAGTGAACCAAGGGCAGCAACAGCAGGAGCTTCTCCATCTTGAGTCTTCAGAATTACCAATGGAAGGGGAGGAAAGCTAATAGGGGCATAAACAGATGCCATAGAGTAACGTCCAGGATGTAGAAATCTCTCCATTTTGTGCTTATCAGAATTCAAATTATCGGAAGAAAACAAAGGCCTGCAAATAACCAATGTTAAAGACTCTTCAACTTCAATTCTTTTATCTATAAAACTGATCGGACTACAAGGGAGTTTCAGTGAACGTCTAAACAACAAAGTTCACCAAGATAGTACCTTGCATTGAACTGACGGAACCCTACATGGAAACTGAGCATCTCTTTGGACCGTATAGGAGCATCATAAGAGTCGTGTTTCTTAATGCTGTAAAACAGAGAAGAACTTAAGAAATGCCTTTCAAAATTTGAACATAATATAAAACTCATTAATCGAACTTTAAAGGTATTGCTCTTGGGACAATTGCTCTTCAGTTGATTTCAATGACCCATCCATGACCATCCATCAACAGCTTCTCTTAAATACCAATTTATAGCTACAAGCTCATCATATTCTAATTTGTATCTAAATTTTTCACATGGATAAAAATACGATGATCAGAATTTCAAGAATGTTCTAAGAAACGGGAAGAAATTATTAACAAGTCAGTGTACATTATCTCAGATAGTACTACTGTAGGTCTCACAAATGAGGGTTATCCACAATGTTCCTTTTCTAGTGATTTGTTACTTCCTACAAACTAGATGATACCATTAGATACTAACATGGGTTGGAGATGCAAGACCATTTATGATTGAATTTCAATACAGGTAGAGTCAATGGATCCATGAGATTAATGTAACTAAAATATAATCAAAGCAATAAAGATCAATAACAGCCATCAGAATCACCATCCCACACACTGACAATTAAAAAAGTATTCTTCTTCTGAACATGAGAACTCATGAAAATAATATACCTAAAGTGCTGGACAGACATCTTTGATTCATGTTGTAGAAGCCCACATACAAGCACAGGTGCCTTCCTTAAGGGTAAACATAGCCTAGCAGCAACTTCCAAAGGTACACTTTTCAAGTAGATTCTCACATATGATCCTACAGGAGCACATTCATTCACGTTCCCTTCATCTACCTCAAGCATCTTTGCAAGGACATTCTTTTGCGTTTTAGCAAAATTGTCAAAAGCAAAAATTCTTGAATATTCAGGGGGTAATGATTCCTGCCAATGAAAATATCACATGATATAAAGAGAGTGACAAAAAAAAGACAAAAAATTAATATAGGATGGTCACTTTTGGATCCCATGAAGAGGTTCGAAAAGACTTGAGTCCTCTATATTTGGCAAAACGCTTTTTAGCTGGGACATCAATTGGTGTTTCTACTTCATCAGGAAACTCTACAGAAAAAAAAAACTTTGGTTAGACCATAAAAATGTGAGAACAAAGGTGTTCAGATATTTAATTGACTCATTAAAGAAAATGAAAACACATATTCCACTGAAGGAAATAATAGGTGTTGACAATTTATGTCCATCTGAAGCAAAGAAACTGACCAAAAAACGAATTGATCTAAGCTGCAATTGCTTTCAAGAATAAAAATGATGATATCCCATGTCATGTTGTATAAATAGATGAGATTCTCAACAGTTAAAAAATACGAGAGGTTCTTTTCTTTGTAAATTTAAGTGATTTAGCAGATGATAAGTACCTTGATCATCAGCATATGCTTCCTTAATTTTCTTAACCTCTGCTTCTATCTGTTCCTTTGTCATGTTTTCATCATCCTGTAACACATTATGTTCCCATAAGAAATTAACATGGAGAAACAAGCAGAAAATACAGTCAGACAAGTCACAAGAATTTCTAGCTCAGATGACTGCCATGAGAGCAAGGCCTACAATCTTTAAGTAAAACAAAAATGAAACTACAACCAAGCATTGCTCACTACCAATACTTGATGAATTAAAATGAAGTATGCTTTAATTTAGAACAGTAATAATGTGAAAACTCACAGCCATTTCAGTATCCCCAATTGTTTTATCATCAAAATTTTCACTGACAAAATGATCATCAATATCTGAATGATCAGAATTTTCTTGAGCTGCTTGGTCTCCATGTTCACCTATTATCATACCATCATCATCATCTTCACTAAGGTTAGAGTCATCATCAGTATCCTCCACAATCCAAGCAGCCTAGAAAACATGGCAAGTAAATGTGAGTAATGAAATTTTCAACCTACACTTAGCAAGGAAAATGAAAAAAAAAAAATAGATGAAAAGAGAGCCAAATAAACAAAATTATTGCAGAGATGATAATGCTAAGATAGGTGTTTAGAGTTTCAGAGGGAAAAACTATTAGCTAGGAGCAATTGGGTGTAGCTACAATGGATTGATAAAGATATAAAAAATAGATTAGGATGGGATACACATGTTTAAAGGCAAGCAAAGAATTTGCTTAGTCTAGAAGTAATTCGGTTTGAAGGTGTAAGGATTAAAAGCCTTGAAAGGAGACCAAAACAATCTTAATCAACATGGTTGAAAGTAATCTGGAAATTTTGAATATTTGCACTGATAAGTTCCTGATGGGACAATATCCTTACAAACAGTTCCAAATAGTTAGGAGTCTTGGGAGTCATAGTTTATTCATATTATAACTATGCAAGGAAAAAAGTAAAGTGTAAGAACTCCAAATTAACACAATAACCTGGTAATCTGAAGTGCCTCGAGGAAGTCTCTTCCTAACCAACTTTCGCTCTTTGTTATTTGTCTCAGCTTCAGCCATCTCTGCTTCTGTTGGCCATGTCTACTCAAAATATACACATAAGCAAACAGAAATTGCCAATTGAAGCATAAAATTATGACCATAACAATCAGTAAACATTTGAATGAACACAGAGGTTACAACTTAAGATGATATCAATAGTAACCAAAAGATCATTGGTTTGTTACAACAGGTGGATTAATTAACATGAACTATATATCACAACCAAATATGTACAAAATTATATCTTATCACACATAAAAGTAATGATATTACAAGTTCTATTGCTCTCACGCCATCTTCATGTGCACAGTTGAAGTGAAAAAGGGGAAGTTTTGGTTTTTGTCTAAATTGGCAAGTGGACCATGAGGCATACCAAATGTACAGAGCTAAACCAGGGAAGCTGTTAAGGCTTCTATTCATTTAATTTTATTAAGAAATTTGTTTTGTTTACAATGCACAAGAGGAAGTGGATTGTAAACAAGGATAAGACAATGAACCTATGGCTCACACAACTAATCCTAAGATTCACTAATAACTTGAATACTTTTAATCTCATCTTGGAAACTGCTTGGTTGCAGTGTACTAATTGGACTAGTACAATACCAACATAGCAAATAACAGAATATTTATATGCACTTTACTATACAGAATTAACATCAGAACTATATGCTCTAGGTAAAAAACCTCTAGTATCAACTGGTTTGACTAATATTCTAAACATATTTGCTGGTCTCTTCTGCATACAATAAATAAGGCAGCAAAGCCTATAATGCCAAAGAACTGATCCAGAAGGTAGATTAATTACAAACGGATTGTCTGGTCTTTAGCATAAAGAGAACCTAAAGTAAGCAAAGGAAATAGAAATCAGTCAAATTACAGATGCACAATTATCAAGAAGCAGACAAGTAATAAGCTAAGTAATAATAATACTAACATAAAAAATAAAATAAATAAATTTGTGAATTTTCTATTTATTTTGTATGATTTTGTTAACAAAAGGCAAAAAGTTAACTTAAAAACAAGCATTAATGATGAGCTAGAGTCTAGATTCATCAACAATGACAAAGGCACTCTACTTACAATTACTCTCCAAATAACAAACGGATGGGCATCTAAAGCTAAAAAATATATTCGAAAGAGCGCGGATGACTTCGAACATGGTGGCCTTTGCAGCTTTAATGTAATTATGTGTGATTTACCTATATTTGTACAACTGTGTATTTCAAGTTGTTACAAATTGATAAGCCACAGCCCAAATGTTGGTACCGGATAGCACGCATATTAGAATGGAAATCATGAGGCCACCTGAACTTTAGTCAAATATTTGGCATCTTTTGACAGTCTCGCAACTGAACCAGTGTAACATGCCCAAAGGTAAGCATAAATAGCATACAAGTCAAATGTCCTAGAACCAAAAGGTAGGAATTCTCCAGGACAGTTCATGCTGCGAGTAACAGACCATGTTGATGGTCATAACATAAAAGGAATAAATGGGAGAGAAATCTCAGACTTTGCTAACAATCTTTTATGGCCAATAAACTGCTTCCTCCAAAATGACCACTAAGAGTGTGTTTCCTATGAGGCAGGAAAGTAAAACACAAATAGAAATAAGGCAACAAAAATATTTCTACAGTGAATCTTTCCCTCTGTTTCATTGGACAGAAAAGAGGAGGGAAGGGAAAGACTGGGATAATCTTTTTCCAATTTTCCTCTCCAGTGCTTTTGTCTGATTCTGGCCAAAAACTCGCATTCAAATGCAATGAAGCTCAAATTAAATCATAAAATTTTTGAAATTATTTGTTCTTTTCAAATCTATTTTTGAATTATGTTCTTTTCTAACAAATAGAGTTTTGAAAAATAAATTTCTCCTCTTTCCTTCTCCCTAAGGAAATTGACAAACAAAAAACTCTTTTTCTTTCCTTCCCTCCAAGGAAACCAAGTAGGAAAATGCTTCTTAATCCTTTTCCTATAAGTATTTTTTCCTTATCCTCTTTCTTTCTCTGGAAATTTTCTTCCCTCGTGGGAAACATTCCTGAAATAAGTAATATATTTAAGAGATGCCAACTCCTTGTGCTGTAATAGAACAAATTGATAAAACAATGATTTCAAAAGATGCCAAATAATGGGAATAACTCAAACTTTCCTTCCAACTGAATCAAGATTCATAGTAAATAGAAAGATGAGCAGTTATCTTTTGTAGTATGGCCTAGGTGGATATATATTAGTTCAAAAGTCAAGGAGAACCTTGCATAATACACCTTACCTCATAGCAACAAAAGGAAATAAAAGTGTCAACATTCAATGTAAATTTCTTATACAAAAACAGACAGAAAGTAAAGTGGCTACCTTGTACTTATTAGCCCAAAACAAAAAAGGAAGAAAAAAAAAGTACCAACATATGCTTATGGAACGAGCAACAAATCAGATATCATAAGCACAACCATAGGTTAAATAAATTCAGCAAGCGAATCAAACTTCATAGCTTACAAAAAACAAAAGAAGTAATTGAGTAGACAATGCATTGATGAAAAATAATCCATCCTCACCTGTTCACCTGCAAGCGGGTCGGGTACATTTTCAATAACCAAAGGTTCCTGCTTCAAAGGATCTGGAAGTAGAGTCTGAATGACCTGCATGTTTCCTCAAGCAAGAAATTCCACTTAGGTTAGCTGATTTTAGTCAAATAGATTATATCACATGTATAAATGGAGGATAGTAAGCAACAGTTAAGTAATTAAAAAATAGATTATATCACATGTATCAAAAATTAACGCTTTGATAAACAAAGCAGGAAAAAAGCAACTATTGATAAACCTGATGAGAAATTTAGATGCAATGTATTCAACCATATATAACTAAACTGTCTTTACATTAGTGAATAATTAAATAATAGAATTTAGGTCGTAATTTCTATGTATATGATTGTAGCCCATTAGTCAAGCAAGTTTGTTGTGATAAAATTTCAGACTGACTGCTATTAAATCACTTCTTCACATGTATTCTATTTTTACTCCCATTTTAGTAAAATCTACTTAATCAATTATAATCCATTACATGTATTCTCATTGCAACGTGTAACTTTGTTTCTTGATTTCATACCCCATGTTATAGCAGAGCTGAAGAAGAAATATTGTTCAAGCAATACTTATACAACAAAAATAAAAAATGTAGATGATGTCATGATTATATAAGAAAATACTTAGCCCAATCTATAGACATGAGATAATTATCAGAAGAGGTTTTCTTTGTAAAAAAACTTAATTACATCAACATCAAAAGAATACCACAAATCACTTATAGGAGAACTTAAAAGAGTTTCAAACAAGCTAACAAGAAACCCTTTGAATCTAGAATTGAAAAATGGAAGATCATTTTATTTCTTTAAAAAGAAAATTACCTGGGAACTATTCATATCATCAGCATCCATTGAGTTAGAACTTTTCCTTTCATTAATAGGGAATCGATCCTTAAGGATATCAATCTTCGCTATCGGAAAATCTCCAGTGCCTGAAACATGAACCTAGAGGGGGAGAAGTAAGAACCATGCACTGATAAAGAAACATGCCCTAGATAAAATACTTACAAGTTGGTTAGCAGAAAGACTGTGAGCACGCACATAACCAGACAGAAGCAACGAGCACATTCCAGGATTATCGTGATCAGGTTCTAGAAGTGTCTGATAAAAGTATTGTTAGAGAAGTTGGCAGGAAATATGCAGCATATCAAGTAAGGCAAAAAAAAAAAAAAAACTCACATTATGTGCTGTTAAAACTGACAAATAAAACATACACAAAAATATTGCCAAATCAAAATGCAGATCTAGTGATCATATGACATATGCATGAGGATAACATATTATATGCTCAAACAATATAATAAGCCTAATTATATCATATATATCTTGTATAGAATTGCTTCAAGAAAGTGCACCTCTTGGGACATAAGATAAGGTCTTTGATTCCTCCAATGAGGGCATGAAAGGCTTTGCTCCTTGAAAAGCCACATGAACTACAAGACAAGGTCATTTACAAATAGTAAGAAGATGTTTAGGATTTTGAGTAAATATTTCAATCTAATGAAAATGTTTTTGGGTAGGCCACGTTGTGGCAATACCTTATGCAAATCATCCCTAGTATCAGCCAGATAAAATTTACAATCTTCAGGCAACTCAGAAGAAAGATGAGAAATGCACAGCTTTTTGAAGTCTTGCTTTCGTTTTATGTCTGAAGGAAGATCCTGTTGACAATATCCATTGTCCAAATTTATGCACTCAATTTGGTACGATAGAAAATTTTGTGTGCATGAAAAGCATGCAACATTAAGTATTTACCCTAATTAAGACAGCAGTACTTGGTAAACCAATGGCTCTGAAGACAGAAAGACATTGCTGTCCAAATGCATCCACCGGGTTGCTTGTTTCATATTCATCAGCCAATGAATTTGCAGACACTACAAATGCAATAAGATCTGCTATCTGTTTCAAATAATTTAAGAAGATAAGCATAACTTGTCAATTATATATAAAAACATTTCTATGAAATGCCCGTGTATATTTGATACCTTTGCCATTTCCACGCACGATAACAGATCTCCGTGTGGAGCTTCCAGGACCTTCACAGTCATTGCCATGATTAAAAAGCATATTGTAAGTTAAACAACAACATTTGGCACATAAAATAGCACTATGAAATAGATTGCTAGACATAGCAAAGAGTCACAACAGTCAACTAGAAAATCAAGATGACAGCCAATAACAGGAAGCATAATAGCAAAGTTTGCAGTAAGGAACAAACCGTTAGCCTAAATTTGTAAATTGATGAAGCAACAGTGTTTGACAAAGGTGCTGTATCTTCTCCTGATGATAGCATCAACAGATCCCTTGCAACTTTACCCAAATTTGTGGATGAGGAAAGGTCAAAAAGGACCTGACACCAATCATCAGGAATATAAATTAATGTCAGTCTTACTTAGAAGGGAAACAAATCCAAACCTAAAACTTAAGTGCATATGCAAGAAAAGTGAAAGTAACACAGATTCACTTTAAAAAATACCAATTGTCAAATACAAAATGTGAACTTTGCTAACTATAATAACTATTAACCACTTGTCAATGCTTTTAATGCATAAGATAATGACATCAAGCCACAAGCCATACATCAGACATAATCCTCACACAAGACACTGCAATCTGATGTACAAGATTCTGATTTTAAGCTAAGTGCATTTTTTTTTATCTTATCAACATAGCCTATAATCAGGTAGTCTAGTCATTAACTGAAACTTAAATTTTCTTAAATCGCCATAAATTGTTTACGACATATTTATCAAAAAAAATAAACAATCAAGTCAATTAACCACCACATTAATTTAAAAAATGAGTTAAAACAAATTCAAATAAGTTGACACCCGAAATGGAAATTTTTGTGGAGAAATTCACTAGTAATTTATATTGTGAGCCAAAATTGAGGAATATCTCTTAAAGATGAAATTTCCTTGAATCTTGACAAAAAAAAAGGTAGCTCCAATTTTCAAGCCGAGGAGCAACACTAATGGAATAATTAACAAAATAAAATTCAAGTATAGTATTACTCACAATAACACGAGGTGGACTTGAGGATCCAGTTGAGGTTCTTTTCTCCTTTAGCAAAGTGGCCCTTTTCTGGTCACGGATCTGTGGTTCAAGAGATATCGAGAACTAATCACATTTAAAAGAAAAAAAATCAAGTTTTTCTTTCATTCTCAAGATGACAATCCTTCATACATCAAAACAAACGCAGGTTCTTCTTTGACTTGAATCAAATTCTGATCTTACAACAAACCATGGGAGGAAAAGAACGCCCTCGCGTTATGCTTGATAAAATTCACAACAAATGTAACAACTGTGAGCGGTGCCTACCATTTTGCTGCGCTGAATCCGAGCAGCACGTGCCCCCTTCACTGCGGCCCGGTGAGAATCTGGCTTCCCGATACGTTTGCCATCTAAATACACACAGATGGCCTTTCAGGAAATGCATACGACCGAGAAACTTCAAATTCAACAATTAACTCACCAGTGCCGGAAGTCCGGTGAAGCTGACGAGAAGATTTTGAAGCGAAGCGACTCTTGTGAGCTTTGTTCGCCTGCGTGCGCGAGCCTCCCATCGAAGCGTACACAAAAAGCGAGCCGCAAAAACCTAAAAGTAAAACCCAGTCGGAGTTTTAGGCAACCTCCGGCGAGAGGAGAGTAAGTACACGAAGGCGAGCCGCAAAAACCTAAAAGTATAACCCAGTCGGAGTTTAGGCAACCGGCGAGAGGAGAGGCAGTCATTTTATTTATACCTAATCGGGCTATCGGGATACGCTATTGGAATCCACAACCACATGATCTGTTAATAAATTTAATAAATTAAATTTTAATTTGTCATTAATTATTGTCAAACCCTCATGTGAACATCTTAAAGAAATTTTAGTTTTAAAAATATTTTTTATGTTAATACTATAACTCAACTCCTATATATTTTAATTTTCTTAAATAAAAATAAAAAATTCTTTAACTCCTACCCCTTAAATATTAGGCGACACCTAAATACATATACCATTTAAAAAAAATTAGTTTTAAAAAAAAAATTCTTGAATTTGTAACTCAATTTCTAAATTTTAAAAATAAAATCGAATTGGTTTAATCTTAAAATTAAAAATAAAAATAAATAAATAAAACATAACTACTTATTTCAATAGATAAATTACGGACGGTTCCATGATAAATATATAGATATATTCTATTTCCTAATTTTTTTTAACTCCAAACTTAATCTTAAGCCCAATTTCTTAAAACTCAACTTGAAATTGAAGGTAATTGTCATTTACTATTCCAATTGCGACCCTTCATTCAATTTCATTAACTCTTTATTTTTTATATAAAATTTTTTTATAGTCCACGTATTCACGCTTTCACTATTACTCTCCTGATTACTATGGGATAAATTGAAAAACGCGCAATGATACAACGACATTCGATCTTTATCTCATGCCCCACTTGAGTTTACAAGATCGTCAACACGGTCACTCTGCCAAACGTTTAGCTGTTGTACAGTGTCCAAGCCTTATCTCGTAACTCATGTTAATACTCATTTAGATCGGTGTGGTCCGACCAACTGATCCACCGGTCCGACCGTGTATCGGAAACCGGTTCGGTTAAAAAAAAAAATTATAACAATACAACCCCGAAAAAAGAAACATCGTCTCGCGCACAGCCCTCTTTCGTATATCGAAACACGCAGGCCATCTATTCCACCGTTAGCCTCCTCTAGTGTTCGTCTCGATCTAGCGTCCCCTTTGATCTGCCTTCTCCAATCTCCTCGCGCAATTCTGGTCAGATTGCCATCTCCGAATCTCAGCTTTCTCCTCTTCCAATTCTCGGTCAGTATTCGAATCCGACAAAGCTGCTTTGTTTTCAATGAGAATTCGAGCATCAAGACTCCACCTTTGAGCCCCATTTCAGACCTCGTTCCCTCGATGGCCGCTTATAGTGATCCCGCGAGCCGCTGCGAGGGTCTCGATCTCTTGGTGCTGGCCGTCATCGAAG
>JBBMJZ010096874.1:0-22724 GCA_037833815.1 Zingiber zerumbet | reverse complement strand
CTCACTATCGATTCAACCAATCGATTGATATAGGTAAGAACCTTCTACTCAAGGACGCTATTATACTTAGTTATTTGACACCAATACAAGTAAGTATAATAACCAAAACAAATATCTTTATTAATATATATAAGAATATGATACAATGAGTTCATACAACAATCATCAAATGATTGGCTCTAGGGCTCTAACTAACACCAACAATACGCTCAGTTCGTTAAGGTATTGTGTTAGGGACACTTTACTGACACGTCTTTTAAAAGAAATGGGGAAGCGTGCATGCCTTGGGAAGCGTACACGTACGCTACAGGAGCTCTATATAAAGAGGGGTCCAATCTTTAGCGGAGGTATTCCTATTACTGTTGCTGCTACAATTCACTTGCTTTCTTGCTCCGCTGCTTCCACATCGTCGGTGACTGACTTGAGCGTCGGAGGGTCAACGCTGGAATCCCTTCCCTAGCTTGGCACTGACGTAGTTGTGGTCGGAGGTTCGAACGGAGTCTACACGCGGTCAGCAGGAGCGCCACATCCTCAGCTTCCATCGCCTCGACTTTCAAACAGGATCCCGTTTCTATACTAATATAGAAAAGATAAATTACGGATTACTATTAGTCATTAGCATATGTGACTAAGGTATGGGGG
Source organism: Zingiber zerumbet (assembly GCA_037833815.1). NCBI lineage: Eukaryota > Viridiplantae > Streptophyta > Magnoliopsida > Zingiberales > Zingiberaceae > Zingiber > Zingiber zerumbet. Next base: position 22,082 of record JBBMJZ010096874.1, on the reverse strand, counting down.
AAGACATGCTCTAATAATTTTGATACACTAACTATAGTACATTATAAAAACTATTTGATACCTCCCTCTATATCCGTGGGATTGGCTCTAGGGGTCCGTTAATGTGATGATTCCACATTTTTTTTATAAAAACTATTTGATAGCTTTTACATAGTATAAATTTTAAATCTTAATTAAACTCATCTGTCAACTATTGAGTAGTTATTTGATCATTTCTATTCACCCTAAATATGTTGAAGTTAGTTTCTATACATTCTAGTAGTTACTCGACAGCTTGTATACTATTTAAATCCTAAATTTTAAATTTATCCTAAATATATTATAATTACTAGGTAACTCCTATACATTATAATATATATTTGGTAGCTCCTATAATAGTATATACGGGGTCAATCAATATTTTTGAGATAAAATCAGATTTTATTATTTTATTTTATTTTTGAAAACGGACTTTTTTTTAATATATGTTTCATTGTTGAGATAATTAATTACAGGAATTTATTAACGACTTTGTTAGCTATGACTATTTGAATAAAGTCAAATGTTTCATTTTCTTTAATTTAAATTGGTTGGACTTGATCTCACCAAATAAATTGAATCAATCAAACTATTATTTTTCGATCGCTTTAATTGTGAGAAACGAGTGAACTTGCTCAACGCTCTAAAAATATTTTCGAGGAAATAAATTGATTTAAAATCAATTTATTTAGTGTTAAATTAGAAATTGAGAAAAAATAAAAAATAAAATTTCCATTAAATCGAGTTGACCAAGTTTGACCTAGCACGTGCGCTCGAAGACGCAGCATTTATCACGACTTGGGTCGCGACTGCTCCAGTCCGAGGCAGTCAATTTTAAATATTTGGTGGCGATAGCCAATTTGGGGACGTTGAATTGGGGGCCGCCGCCTCTTCCTCCTCCTCCCCGGCAGCTGGCAGAGACCAGCGCTTCCCTTGATGGACGACGGAAGCTCAAGATCGCGCCGCAGCAGCAGCAGCAGCGCCCCGCGGTTGGATCGCAGCAAGGCCCTCAAAAACGTCGACTACGATGCCGCCGCCGGCGCCGACGCGGAGACTCCCCTACCTTCCCCCCAGATCCGCCCCCACGCGCCCGAAGCCGATCCCCCCAATCTGAGGATGCGCGGCTTCGACGGGGAGTTCGATCTCATCTGCCGCAAGCTCGGCTTCTCCGACCCGGAGGATTTCGGCATCCCGTCAGCCGTCTGGGAGGAGGCGCGGAAGGCGCGCTCGTCCTCCGACAACTTCCTATTCACCCCTTCCCGCGATTCCTTCTCGCGGTCTCCGCCCACGGTGTTGCCTGATCGGAGAGTGCCCCTTTTCGTGGAGCCTGTGAACAGCGTTCCTCCTCCTACTGATGCGAGAAGAGGAGGTGAGGGGGTCAAGCGAGCGGTTGAGCTTTCGGATATTACGCTGCCGAATAGGATGGCGGGACTGAGTCTCAGCCCTCCGCCGCCGATCTCTCTGCCTCATGTCGACGACCGGAGCTCTGCTTGGGATATTGTGAGGTCTTTTGCTCCCGACCATGATGAACAACGGCTAACCCAGGAGAGAATACTGTCGGAATCCGAAGAGGATCAACTGACCGACGACGGGGTTGATGGGAATGGGAAGGATATAAGGAGGGGAACTTCTGATGTAGAGTCGAGCCATGATGGAGAAAATTTGAGTGTAAGATTGGGCGAAACGGACAATGAGCTCACAGAATCGACACAGGAAAGCCCTCACGGCCCTTCAGCTGAGAGTCCTGGCGGTCCTTCAGCGTCAGGGGCCATAGCAATATCAGCAAATGCAATGTTGAAGAGGAGTATGGTGTCTTGGACGAGAGGGGAACACCTTGGAAGTGGGTCGTTTGGGACTGTGTTTGAGGCTATCAGTGAGTAAGTACATTTTCTTGCTATTGCTCCAACAAGTTATTGCTTCTAAGTCCATATTCTTGTGCTTGGTTTATTCCATCACATGGTAGTTTGCTTTTAATTTTGTTGCATTTGCTTATGGTTGGGCATGATTGTGTAGCTTTGACATCTTCACACATTATCAGGATCATCTTTCTTCAACTAGCAGGATAGTATTCAGTGATCAAAATACATCTCATGAAATTTTTAGCAGCTCAATTTTGTATTTTGTATTTTGCTTTGTTCTACTTGATATGGTTTTCTTGTGTAAATGTAATGAACTTACTCATTCAAACTATGTAGATGCATAGAGAGTAGATGAGAAGTTATTGCTTTTTGTCTTCTTGTCCCACTTCTCATCATTTCCCATTTGTAAGCTTGTAAGCAGAGAGAAAACAAGGAGGAATTCCTCTTTGTAATTCCACTTTGTTTCTTTTGTTGACAAAATGGTTGCGTTAATTATGATGCCATAATTTGCATCTTTTAATTTTCTGTATTGGAAAAACACCTTCTAGACTAATATCATTTTCCTGTAAACTTCATCTCTTCAGTGATGGATTTTTCCTTGCTGTTAAGGAAGTCTCCTTGCTTGACCAAGGAAGGGATGCCCAACAATGCGTATCTCAGCTGGAGCAGGTGATATACCACAGATTAACATTACCCATTTGTGATTTATGTGGTGTTAATTATGCAGTTTCTACTTTGAGAATTTTTTACTGGTTTTCTCTACGCCTAGTTCATAGGAATTGAGTTGTTTATACTAAGTGCCATCAAATATATCTCTACTACTCTAATCCTCTGACATCAACTCTTTACCTTCAGGAGATTGCACTCTTGAGTCGTTTTACACACACGAATCTAATTCAGTTTTATGGGACGGACAAGGTAAATGAACGGTCATGACTTTTATTCTGTTATTTTGTATTCATTAGCATTTCTTCTATATCAATGCATTTTTCTGAGATCTCCTTGATCATTACATGAAACATGATAATCAGTTGAACGATTGATTTGCAATAGATGTGCTCTCCTTGTGAAGATTCTCCTCTACCAAGACATACATATATGACTTTGTGGATCACAAAATTATTATGCTTTTGTTCTATATGCTCAGTGGATAAAAACCATCTCTACGTCTTTTTTTTCATCATTTTCAACTTTATGGTAATATGGAATTTTATCAAGCCCTTGTCGTAATTGTTAGTCATTAGATCCTACTTTGGTGCATTGACACTTCAATATAACATTTCATGAATTGCTTAAGACCTATAGAAGGATTTGGTACATTAAGAAACCAAGGTTGGCTAGGAATGATACCATGCTATAAATATTATTTTTAAGAGCTTGATCATAATATAATACATTTAGAGTTTGCTTTATCCATCCAAGAATTTTTATCTACTTTCCACAAGGCAAAGAAAATATGTACTATTTTTCTTTCAGTTAGTCAATATAATTTCATAGTCTTATTGCTGTCTTTTTCATTTTAGAATATTATGATTTTCTATAATTTTTTTATCATGTTCTAAAATTTCAGGATAGTTCAAAATTGTACATCTTCCTTGAACTTGCTAAAGGATCTTTGGCATCACTTTATCAGAAGTATCAACTGCAACATTCTCAAGTGTCTTCTTACACAAGACAAATTTTGGAAGGATTGAACTATCTGCATAATCAACATGTGGTGCACAGGTGAATGTCTCCATAGGTGCAACTGATTCTTACAAGGCCTCAAAAGGATTCAATTACCAACATATTCATCTTGACATTAGATTGATTGGTCTTTAGATTGTTTCACCACATAGGTCGTCCTGTTACTTTTCTATCATGAAATGTGTCATGCTCATTAGGATGTGTTTGTTCGAACTGACAATGAAAGTAAGCTCTTAAAATGAATACACCAAAATTTTAAATGTTTATAGAGCCACTACAAGTACAAGACCATAGCTATATTGATGTCCACTTATTTTGAACTAGACAAAAGTATGAGATGAATAAAGTTAATTGACCTGAAAGAGAGAATAATCTGCAGAGAACGGTCAGACAGGAAGAAGAAGCCAGCCAACTAGGAGAAAGGAGACATGATTTGTCACCTTTGTTTATTCTTCAAGTTTTGTGAGATTTAAGCTACCTTAACACTTCCAGATTGCAATTTGCCCCTAATTCAATTAATCTGAACTAATTAGCTCCTCCTAATTTTAAAAATGGTTGAAGGTAATAACTCCAATACTCTTATAAAAATAGAAAATTATGCAATTGAGAAATGTAGATCTGTTTCAACTTTATCTAAAACAAAAAGATTGCAGTGAAACAGTTCAAAGTTAGCTTTGCCACTCCGATCATTGGTATGGATATTACTTGAGAGCTCACTCATGATGAACTAAGAGCGATGAAATTGATAAACTCTCATTTCCAATTTTTGCTATTATGTATATTTTCGAATTGGATACCGACTCTTCTTTTATCCTTGGTTCTTATATTTGGCTTTGGGAATCATTAACATTCTGGAGAGATTCATATATTAGGTTTCTATGTGCTGAAAGCTCTATCTTCTTTGATATACAAGACACATTTAGTGTTTAGAGAACCTCATAGAAAATAATGAAGATATTAATCGGAATCCTTTTCATAAGTCGTGAATTTTCTCCGACTTTACACCTGAAGGTGGGCTTATGAATTGCTATATGATGGTTCTTGTGGTTAGTAATCCTTTCCACCCCTGAATCTATGGTTCCTGTCTAGATAATCAAGTAGAGTTGTTAATTTTTCTAAAAGGTACTTTGCACTTGTGTCTGTCTTGCTGTCAGAGACATCAAATGTGCAAATATTTTGGTCGATGCAAATGGATGGGTGAAACTTGCTGACTTTGGCTTGGCAAAAGAGGTCTTTCTCATTTCTTAATCTTCACATTTCATGAGTATGAAGGATGATTAGTAAGTTACTATGATAATGTTGTTTGACCTTCAGATATCTAAATTGAACTGGACAAAATCTTGCAAAGGAACTGTGTATTGGATGGCTCCAGAGGTATCACATTTTCCATTTGTGCCACATTTTTCACACCTAAACAATTTAACTATTTTGCCAGAGTATGACAGTAACAATTTGGTTTCAACGGCCTAATGAAGCTAGATTTATGGTTAAAGATTGTTATTTTAATTCTTCTTTGAAGATTGTTATTTTAATTTCTTATATGCTGAATTTTCCTTTAACGTGTCTATTGTTGCTGGGATATTATCGATGATGCCAGAAATATGTTTATACATATGTTTTTTTGATTGTCTGAAGCTCCATATTCATGTTTGTAAACCATGGAGAGATTTTACCATCTTTTGATAACAGGTTGTGAAGACCAAGCCGTATGGACCTTCAGCTGACATATGGAGCCTGGGGTGCACTGTTTTAGAGATGTTGACTCGTCGACCTCCTTATCCTAACCTTGAATGGGTGAGCGATCTATATGTTTAATTTACACAATTTCTAGTTATTTGACATCAGGCAAAAGTTTTGATTCATACAAATCAGTTAGATCGAACTTATATTTTCAGTTGAATGTTGGATGTGCTGATTCTTTTCCTGTTTTGGTAATTGTGACTTCAGGTAGAAGCTTTCTTTAAGATTGGTCGTGGCGAACTACCAGTTATTCCTAATTCCTTATCCGCAGAGGCTCGTGATTTCATCAAGAGGTGCTTGCGGTTCAACCCAGACGATCGGCCCTCTGCTGCTCAACTGTTGAAGCATCCATTCGTCAAACGATCACATCGAGATTCTACAGGCCCTAGTCATTTTTCACCAGCAGGATCCAGGCCACAATGATTATGAATTGCCATAGGTAAACCATTCTAAAAACAGTCTTTTGTCAGATAGAATCAAGAAAATATGCTGCTACTTAACTAAGGAATCATTTCAATCGAGCTGATTCCTGATGCATTTCGCATTAACTGTGATGCACAAAGTTTGGATCATATATCTCCCTACTTTTGATCACTGATTGTTTGCTTTTTGAAATGCTAGGAGAGTTTTGGCCTCAACCTTATGCATGTATGACTGAATCATTGAGCAATCTATCAATCTCAACTTGCGAGGGTCTTGCTCTATGTCTCAAGGAAATACCGATATCCCAACACTGTTCTCAAGAAATTTCTCTTGCTACTTACGAAACTGATGCCTTGTGCTATGCTGAGCCTTAAGGATGAAACTCTGTAAATAGCAACTCATGCCTGAGACCGACTGCAACCTTCTAGGCTGGGAATCAATTTGTGTTTTATGCCACAGTTCTTCCGCTGGCATAGCAATGAGAATGAGCAGTTCGGACGTTGAATCCCTGAATGAGCAGAGTGCCGGGGGGCAGAATCATCCTCAAAACCTTTGATTTTGTTTAGACTGCATTAACATGCATTGCATGGACTGCTGCAACCTTCCAGGTCAGGAACCAACTTGTGTTTTCAGTTGCATATCAATGAGAATGAGCAGTGCTGATGTTGAATCCCCATCGACAAATGAGGCAGTGTGTTGTCTTAGGCGCAGAATCATCCTTGAAACCTTTGATTGTATTTAGACTGCATTAACATCGACTCGAAGACTGCAACCTTCCAGGTCATCCAAACCAACTTTGTGTGCTGTGTCACAGTGCTTCTTGCACATCAATGAGAGAAATCCCCCATCGACAAATGAGCAAAGGTGTTGTAGGCATAGAATCATCCTCAAAACCTTTGATTGTGTTTAGACTGCAACCTTCCAGTCGATGAGAATGAGCAATGTTGATGTTGAATCCCTGTCGATGAAGGCGCAGCGTGTCGTAGGCGCAGAGTTGCCCTTAAACTTTGGTTTGTTTCGAACACGGTAAGTAGCAGCAGCCAAAAGCAGAGCTCAAGAACCTTTTCAAATTATTCCACAAGGATTTGCTGATGAGTTTCGAGAAGTCAGGAATATTTTTTTCGGGTTACTTTAAATATTAATTCTTGCATTTCATTTCATATGTTTTGCATTATTTTTCTCTACATGGAAGTTTGAATGATGTTGATGTACCTATGTCGGTGAAATTTCCACTCTATATATCCATATATTGAGAAAATTTTCATTTTGCACCCTAGAATTTTTTGGCTTTTCCGAAATGCTCTCTCAAACTTTTGAAATTACCATTTCACCCCTTGTAGTTACAATGGTCTGTTATCTTTGGAGCATGCATTGATTTATAAATCAATTTGTGCCCTTTAAAATTAAGTGTTTTTTTCCTTGATAATTTAGAGTTATAATTCTATATTATAACTATAATGTATAAATCAGCTTGTTATTCGGTGCCAACAAGCGCCAAATTTTGAGTGATGTAAGTTGATTTAAAAATTAGATCGGATGCTATAAGTTTAAGATTTTAAACAATTTTGAACTCGCAAATCCGGATGAAGCTCATGTTAAAGTTAGCAATGTGATATAATACTATTTACAATATGGGGTTTCTAAAAATATGGAAAATTAATGTTACCCCGTTAACCATCACCGTAAAAATAATTAAAAGATGTCAATTTTTATTTATTTTTTAAAAAATATTTTTAATTTTGATGTTATTATAAAAAAATGATTTACATATAATTATAAGATCTTAATTGCTATATATTTATAAAAATTATGTTTCATAATTTCTATATGACAAAAATAAGATAATTTTTTTGTTAAAAAAATAATTATAATTTACACTTCTAATTTATATTCATTAATCAAGTATATTAATTAATTATAATTCTTTTACGATCAGATCTAAACGACAAATTGAATCATAATTTATAATTAGGACATTGCATTAGGACGAAAAAAAATTACGAAGGTCTCTTGTAATATATTTAATAATTTAATAATATGATTGAATAGATATTAATTAATTTATTTTAAATTAGCTAATAGATCATGTGAAATTATTCCATGTTTGTATGGAAATGAAACTATTTCATATTTCTACAGAGTCAGATATTTTTAAAAAATAAAATATAAATAATACATGAATGATGTTTTTAAATTTTTTAAGGATCAAAATTTGTTTTAATTGATAAAAAATTAAAAATATCCGTCAAAATTTATTTTGATAGATACATAATTATAATTGTCAATTAAAATTTATTTGACTAATATTTAGTGACCGATTTATTGACCAATTTAGTGATCAATTTTAAATTTAGTTGTTAATTAGTTCTGAAAATTTAATCGGTCGTTAATTTAACAATCGATTTTAAAGTAGTCATTAATTAATAATTAAAAATTTAATCTCTAATTTAATGGATGATTTTATATTCTATCTTTAATTAGCCATTGAAAATGCGATCTTTAATTTAATGACTAATTTAAAAATTAATATTAATTAGTGGTTGCATCTAATTAAAAAAATATTAATTAGTAATTGCAAATAAAATCCGTTACTAATTTAATATTCGATTTTAAATTTCATAATTAATTAATGATAACAAATTTAATTGGTCATTAATTTAACGATTGATTTTAAATTCAGTTATTAGTTTGTAATCAAAATTTAGTCTGCCACTAATTTAATCTACATATTATTTTATATGTTTATTATACATTACTAAATTTAATCAGTCATTAACTAAATTCCATATGATCTAGAACTTGAAATACACAAAATAAAAAATATGATAGTGCCACGTTAACAACCCCCTCATGAGAGGCCAGATCCTCTAGTCTAAAATATGTTAGACCAGGGAAGGCCTTACAAAATCATTGATGGATGAGCTAAACCTCACCTATTTAATAGGTGGGGTACAGTCCACCCCACCAATGAATAGGTAGAAATCTAATATTAGTTTAAAGATCCTAAACCAAAGGATCCCTATCCTCCCTCATGACTGTTCTACGATATTAAGAGGGAGTTCAGTAAGAAGTTAAATTGATAAGTATATAAATAGGGATCCATAGAATTATTGAAATCTCTTGTCAAATTTTAATCCTCTAATTATTATCCCCTATACTTATCAACTGAACCAATCCTGAGAGACCAAACTTGAAATACACGAGCTTGAGCTAGAAGTTGTATATGCAGTTCTTCCGGCATTTACGACTAGATTTGGAGTTCAATACTCGATATTATTAATACTTTTGCAATTTTATTATTTTAATGTATATTTAGAATGGATGGTTTATTAAATCTTTTCTTTGGAAATAAAATAATGGTAATTAGTCTTAGGGATGAGTTCTAACTATCATATATCGAATACGAAGATTAAACATTTATCTATTATAAATTTAATAGGTTGCTAATTGAATAATCGATTTTAAATTCCATGTCTATAACTCAAAATACACATACTTCTTGAGGTAGAAGCTGTATATGCAGTTCTTTGAGGACTCACTGCTCGATTGGAGTTAAACTGGGAGAATTTGTATAATATATTAAAAATATAATAAAGATTTAAATATAATTTAGTGTGACATAATTAAATTATTTTTAGAGAAATAAATATATTAGTCAGATAATATGTATTGTGTTCGTCCAGAGGTAAGCTTAATCCAATATTAACAAGTTGATAAATTAAATAGTATTAGATTAATTGAGATTAATGTTTAATTAAGGATAGATTGGATTAATTAATAGATATGTGAATTTATTGATTTAAGTGAATAATGAATATCTAATTAATCGGTTAAGTGAATAAAAGTTTGAATCGGGTGGATATGTTATTAATTAGGATGACTAATTAATATTTGATGTAGTTGATTTATCAAAATAATATTCAATAAGGTTAAGTTTGATTGATTGAAGCTGTAATTAAATTGATTAATTGATGAATTGAATTATTAAATAGATTGATGAAATTACTTAATTAATGGGTTGATTAATTAATTAAGAGATGATTAAATAGGTTGGTTAATGAGTTAATTCTTGATACATCTTATAGGTAGATGGGAGTTAGAGACGTGCTCTTTGATTTGAGGATATCAAAGGGCATTCTACGTAGAAAGGTGGGTAGATTATGCTTATCTTCTTGATAGCTTGATTATAGTGCATGATTATTTACTGTCATGTTTTGATGAGGTCACAGATACTTGCTTATCTTAATTTTATCCTATATCACTCCTAAATTTGATATTTTATTGTTTGTCCTTATATGTTGATCCATTATTGATAGCTATGTAGTTATGTTTAATATTCATGATTGTATTTATGAATATGCATGATATTACCATACCTAGTGTAGGACATTGGATATTCTACTAGACCCTTTGGTTGATTATTTGACTCTGTGTCTATTGTTAGGATGATCATACTATAATATAGTATATTAAAAATCTTACGAAACCTTTATTTGTTATTTCATACTATGCTGTAGGATATTGGGTATCCTAATAGACCCTTGTTGTTATTTAGGCCAATAGCTTATGTTCGTGAATTTATGTTATAGTATGGTTATATACTTAGGCTCATGCCTATAGGTCACTAATATTATAGGTAGTGTAGTTGTATATGAATACGAGGGCATATATGCTAGTGAGATTATACTGACCTATAGTTGATGGAAATCACTCCCTAGCAGGAGGGTAGCATATTCCACTAGGCTTTTCCCTTCTGATCAACCCCTGGGATTTCTTGATCTTGACCCCATTGTTTATTATATGTGCGATGATACTATAAAATTAGTTGAGATATTAATACTAGGTGACTAGTAACTTGGGGACTTGATTATCTACTTTTTGCCTAAATATTAGTAGGATTATATCATAGTATAGGGTACCGAGTATCTTAGTAGACCCTTACTTGTTATATAGGCTCATGCCTATACATTAGTAAGGTTTTACCATAGTATAATATTTTGAGTATCCTACTAGACCCTTGGTTGCTATACCTTGTCGACCATTGTCTCCCATTCGTAGCTGAGAGAGAGTCGTCAGTGACCGTTAGTATATCCTGTCGACCATTATCTCCCATTCGTTATTGAGAGAGTCGTCAGTGACAATTAGCATATCCTATCGACCATTGTCTCCCATTCATTATTGAGAGAGTCATCAGCGATCATGATATATATACAACTGCCCATGAGACCATTCGTGGTAGCTAGTTCATGTGCAGTCTGTAGCTAGATAGCTACGTATACCATGTCTGCCCACGAGGTCGTTCATGGTAGTGAATTCGCCCGTAGATAGTGGCTATTTACTTATCCTGTCTACCCACGAGATCATTCGTGGTAGCGAGTTCACCTGTAAATAGTGACTATTTGTGTACTCTGACTGCTCACGGGACCATCTGTGGTGGAGTGTTCTCCTGCAGTCAGTGCTTGTTATATACTTGCTATATGTCAATCATGTATTTATTTGTGTAGGTTAGGATGTAGCGTATATACTCCCGATTTATTGGTCACACCTAGTTGAACATGTTAGTAGATGAGTATATAGTTAGTTTTGCTTCATTAGTGGTTGATCATACTAACTTTCTTGATGTTATAGTAAGTACTTCACCTGAGATTGCACCCTTTGATCTCTTGACAGTATATTTTTTATGCATTATTTTCTCCTACCCACTAAGTATTTTATACTCACTACCCATTATTTTTCTTTAATCCTCTAGGTTAGAGGATAAAGGATGTGTGTCTCTTAGAGGTCCTGACTGCAAGTCTCGCTCGGGTTGGATTTATGTTGAGTTGTTTCGTTTTATTATTTTCATTCCTTACAATTATAGTTTCTTTATGTTCTGGATTTTTTAGTGTTCACTTGTACATGCATACATATACGCATTGACATTTGTATCTTGCTAGTGTTGTATGAGCTTAAAATGATTTGATATCAATTTTTTTAAGAATTGTCACTAGGGGTACCGTCCAATTTGGAGGACAAGTATACCCTCAAGGCATGACATCTATCCACTTGTTCGGGCTCCCAGACACAATCCAGGCACTTGGAGCCCCATTTTTTAGCCATTTTACAACTTTGTTCCCTACAAAACATGTTTAGTCCAAGCAACAAAAATTACCCTACAAAATAGAGTTAGCACATTAAAAATATGATCAATTTATGACTTAGATTCTATCTTGCCAAGACCAGGATCTAAGTATGGTCTCAACTTAGACTTCTAAAATGGCTCTAAACTAGACTGCACCTATTGTCCCACTGGTACTCGTCATCACTGGATCTCTTTCCTCCAGTGACTTACCTCACTTACCATTTGTAGTCTCTTAACTTACCTTCAAACCCACCAGGTCTTCCTATCAAAATTATACATCTGGATTTTAGCTAATCGTCAGGAATCGAACATCTCAATTGGACTACAACTAACTATCAGGTCATGTAGACCCAACTAGACTTCCTGCCAGAATCACACATCTGGACTTCATCCTGGTTTCAAGTTCTTTAGACTCATCAATTCCTGCACACTAAATAATGAGTATCAAACAAACATAACTTCTAACTTTAAACTATTTGTTATTTATCAAAACCTGAGTTTAATTATCGGTGCTTATTGCACCAACATCTAGGACTTGGTCGTGAGAGCAAGCTCACTTATAACTCGACCGCTTGGTGTATGAGTCTGAGACTTGTTATGAAAGCAAACTCACTTATAACTCAGTCGAATGACGTGAGAGTCTGGGACTTGATTGTAAAAGCAAGCTTACTTATAACTCGGTAGAACGATGCAAGAGTATGGGATTTGGTTGTGAGAGCAAGCTCACTTATAACTCTGCCACTTGGCACGAGAGTCTAGGGCTTAGTCGTGAGAGCAAGCTCACTTATAACTTGGCTGCTCAGCACAAGAGTCTGGGATTTGGTTGTAAGAGCAAGCTCACTTATAACTAAGTTGAATGATGTTAGAGTTTGGGACTTGGTCATGAGAGCAAGCTCACTTACAATTTGGTCGAACAGTGCGAGAGTCTGGGACTTAATCGTTTTCCACTTGAATCTACCTATATTCATTGAATATAAAATTTTACAAATTACATAGATTCAATTTAAATAAACTATCAAGCTCGGTAGGGTTGTAAATGATTTGTGCTCTAAGGTTAATCTAAGTTTCTTCGGTCTGAATCCTACAGGTAGTAGGAGCTGAGCTTTTACATCACCTTGTATGGCCAGTTCCAAGGCGGCTCCAATTTGCTAGCATCTCCGACCGGCTTATCTCTTTTCCATACTAAGTCACCAACTTAAAAAGATCTCAAAATAACCCACTGATTATAGCTCTACTTCATTCTTTATCGGTACGTTGTTAGTTGAGCAGCGACCTTGTCTCTAATTTCATCCACTAAGTCCAACTCCATAAGATGTCGATCGACATTTTCCTTGCCATATAATTGTATCCGATCGGATTCAACACTGACTTCGGTGGGCACAACTGTCTCTCCTCCGTATACTAAATGGAACAGGGTTATGCCTGTAGACTCCCGAGGTATAGTGCGATATAGCACACTCAGGAGCTCATCCACCCAACTTCATCCAAGATGGTCTAGGCGGGTTCTGAGTCCTCTAATAATATCTCTATTAGTGACTTTCGCTTGGCCATTTCTTTGAGGATAAGTCACAGATGTGAAAGCTTATAGTATGTTATAACTTCAACATCATTCTCTGATTCCCCACCCTTAGAATTGCCTTCCATTATCAGAAACTATCTTGTTAGGAATGTTGAACTGACACACTATATTTTGTCATAGAAATTTAATAACAATTTGCTCTGTTATCTTAACGACCGGTTCCACTTCCACCCATTTGAAGAAATAATCCACCACTACAAGTAAGAATTTCCACTGATCGGGCGTCATTGGGAAAGGACCTACGATGTCCATGCCCCACTAGTCGAACAGGCATGAGACGATCAACGTCTTCAAAGTCTCCGTAGGCTAGTGCGATATATTTTGATGTCTCTGACATGATAGACAAATGGCAACCATCCTAGTTGAATTCACTTGTAGAGTGAACCAAAAGTATTCGGTCAGTAGAATTTTGTGAGAAAGGAATCAACCACCCGGATGACTTCCACATGAACCTTGGTGCAATTTTTGTAAGATATATTGAATGTCCTCCGATTCGATACATTTAAGTAGTGGCCTTGAAAAGGCTCTCTTGTATAGGTAGTCCCCTATCAATGTGAACTGACCAACTCTCTTTTTAATTAGACCCACTTGCTCTCGATCGGCTGGTAAATTTCTTGCTCAGAGGGAGTCTATTAATGGTGTTTCGCCAATCACTATGTACTTCTAATTCAACTGTCCTTTTGATATGATCCACCAACAATGCTTCCTCAATAGGATTGTTTAGCACCAGTGGGCTCAAAGAACTAGCAAACTTGGCCTACTCATCCGTTTATTGATTATCCGCTCGGGGAATCTTTTGTATTATCACCTCTCTAAATCCCGACTTCAACATTTCAAATGCCTCAACGTACATTTTCAATTGCTCATTATTTATATCAAAATTACTTGAGAGTTGTTGAGCCGCTAGTTGGGAATCTAAGTAAATGAGAACATAGGTAGCCCCCACATGTTTAGTTGTCTGTAGGCTGATGATCAAAGTTTTATATTCTACTGCATTATTAGTAGCCCAATAGTCCAGCCGAACGGATAGTTACATTCTATCTTCGTGTGGTGATATCAACAAGATCCTGACTCCATTGCCCTATTGAGTGGATGATCCATCAACATAGACTTTCCAAGTTTTCTCTAGCTTAGGATTTTGTATCTCTGTCACAAAATCAGATAAGGCTTGCACTTTGATAGTTAATCAAGGTTGGTATTATATATCATATTCACTTTGTGGTCCACTTGATTAGTCATCCAAACACCTTTAGGTTGAGGAAAACTCGCCCCAATGTCCTATTAGTTAAACAATTATAAGATGAGATAAAAAGTAAGGGCATAACCTCCGAGCAGCTAATATTATCCCGTACACCAACTTCTCAAGAGCAGTGTAGTGACATTTAGCATCTTTCAATAAATGACTCAAAAAACACATCTACTGTTGTTCATGGTCATCTTATATGACCAATGCCAATCCGACAGCCCATTTAATGGAGGACAAGTATATCCACAGTGACTCACCGACAATAGGAAGTGGCTCACCGACGATGGGCTCCGCAAGTATAAGTAAAGAAGATAAATAACTCTTAAGCTCTTCTAATGCCTTATCGTACTCAACATCTCATTGAAATTTGGCATCTTGGTAAAATATCTTAAAGAATGGCAAACTCCCATCAACTACTTTGAGATGAATTGAGAAAGAGCAATAATTCGTCCGGTCAGGCATTGAGCCTCCTTCAGATTGTGTGGTGGGGGCATATCTTGGAGGGACTTTACTTTGCTGAGGTTGGCTTCAATTCCTCACTCAGTCATGATGTATTTGAGGAAATGTCCACTTCTAGCCCCAAACAAGCACTTATTGGGGTCGAACTTGACCCCATACTTCCTCAAGGTTTGGCACGTCTCCTCGATGCCTGCATATAAATTAGTAGATCGGAAGGATTTTATTAGTATATCATCAACATATAACTCCATATTTATGTCGATCTGCCTATGGAGCACCTTGTTTATAAGGCTCTGGTATGCTGCCCCCATGTTCTTCAGTCTGAATGATATGAGATTGTAGCAGTAGGTTCCATCTACAGTGATGAAGCAATTTTCTCTTAATCCTCCTTGGTGAGCTAGACTTGGTGGTACTGTTGGTATGCATCTAGCATACATATCAACTTGGTACTGTTGGTATGCATCCAGCATACATATCAACTTGCAACTAGCAGTAGAATCCACCACTTGATTGATGTGTGGTGGAGAAAAGTAATCTTTTAGGTACACCTTATCCAGGTCTTTGAAATCTACGTAGACTCACCACTTATTTCCTAGCTTGGATACTAATACTACATTAGCAACTCAACTAGGGAATTGTACTTCCCAAATGTGTCTAACTTTGAGTAGCTTTTCAACCTCCACCCAAATAATCTGATTTTGCTCTCCTCTAAAATCTCTTTTCTTTTGCATGATCAACCGAGTATCCGATCAGACATGTAACTAATGTTGCATTACTGTTGGGTGAATACCTGGGGCTCATGTGTTGTCCAAGCGAACACATCAATGGTTGTGTTTCAAGCAGGTTACTAACTTTGCTTTCCTCTAGGGGCTCAGATCGGAGGCAATGAAGGTAGTGGCCTCCGGTCGGCTAGAATGGACTTGCACTTCCTCTTACTCTTTGTATACCAAAGTGGGAGGAGCTTCTTGGATTGCATTAACTTTAAGTCACTGAAGTTTTTGAGTGACTTAAGACTCAGTCTTCATTATCTCTACTTAACACTTGCATGCTACGAGCTAGTCTCCTCTGACTTCGCCAATTGAGTCGTCAATTGAGTCGCCTCTGACTTCTTCTTCTACTCCTCCTAGTTTCGGCCACAACATGGATAATAAAAGGACTTGGTGGCCAGCCCTAACAAAGGGTAGTAAAGGGAAAGGGGGCCAACCATAAAGTGGAAGCATGAGAAGAGGAGAGGAAAAATTCAATTCTCCAAGGCATCATCTACCTCTCTTTTTTAATCCTTGTGACAACCAAATAAGGAAAGATTTATAAAAATTAAAATCCTCCTTTTAGATTTCTTATTGTGGATGGCAAAGAGAGAAAGTTTTAAAATTTAAAACCAAGTTTTAAAAATTAAAATCTCTCTTTTATAAGATCCCTTTTTTATCATGGTTTTAAAAAGGAAAGTTTTAAATTTAAAACTCTCTTTTAAAACCATGAGGATGGTTACAAAAAAGGAAAGTTTTAAAACTTTTAAAACTCTCTTTTAAACCATGTGGCCTAATTCAAATAAGGAAAGTTTTATAATTTTAAAATCTCTCTTTTAAACTTGTAGATATCTACAAAGAAAAGAAAAGTTATGTTTAGTCTAACTCAATTGATAATCTCTAATGTTATAGCGCAGTCCCCAGCAACGGCGCCAAAAACTTGTTACGCTCCCGCAAATATACGGTTACGTCGTCAGTAATATAAAAAATTATCATATCTACAGAGACTGGAATAAGTACTAGAAATGTCTCAAAACGAATTAGCTAAACCACTTTTTTTTTGTTTCAAAAGCTAAGAATGGAAATTTTTAATTAATTTAATTGATAATTTATGGATTTGATTTATTTAATTTCTTTATGAAGATGATTAAAACAATAAAAAATTAATTTATTTGGTTGTTAATGATTACTCACTAATATGATCCATAAACTCATTTCAATCAAGTTATATAGGAAATGTTCCTTTGCCATCACAAATTTTCTACTGAATATATAAATTAGTCGTAGTAGGTTGGGTGCTTATGGTATAGTATGTCAGATTTTTCATATGAAATTATATATTGTTTTAAAAATTTTAGTATATGAAAATTTTATATCAATATCATACCGAAAATTTGATGTGATATAAATTCATATAAAAAATTTTAGTATTCTATAAATTTTGATATATCAAATTTTTAATATTATATCAATATAATCCCGTCTATATAAAAATTATATTTGTCCAATTAACTGCTAATTAATAGAGTAAGTAAAGTTCGATTAAAATCAAATTTAAAAGTTTGATTAAGTTATTTGAAAATAATTTTTTTTTAAAAATAGATCATTTTTTTAGTCTAGGTCAATTTAATTTTTTAATTCAATTAAACTAAATAAATCGATATTATTAAATGGGCCTAATATGAACTTCACGATTATAGTATTGAATTTTTGAAATCCAACGTCAAAATATAAGATTACAATATTGGTGTTGATATTATATAAGAAATTTGTTTGGTATTTGACAATCGGTATATATAAAAATAAAAATAAAAATTATTAATTTATTTAATTTTTATTTAAATGGTTTGATAATTCAATTATTAACATTACATCCCTAATTATATTTACAAATTGAATTATAAATCATAAAAGAAACTCTCTAAGTCATGGAATAAGGTTAATAAGTAGCACCTATAGCGACGATTAATATCTAATTATCAAAGAAAATTAGAGAATGAGAAAATCTGATTTGATGGAGTGATTTCACCTATAAATTACTCTTAAAATTTCTTAAATTTTAGGGATCTCAATGATAAAATCATTCTCATGAATTATATGGCTCTTGAAAGTAGGTGACCACAAACACATTTCAGTCATGTTAAACAGGAGTTGTTTGTTCACCGGCATAAATTTGTATATTGAATTTTTCATGTGCAAAAGTTTGATTAAATAAAATTAATTAATTGAACCGTTCAATTTTAAAATTCAATTTGATTATTTTAATTTTTTTAAATATCAATTATTTCAAATAATTCAGTTGAATTTTAAAACTTCTAGTTGAATTTCAAATAAATCAATAGCTTCAACCAGACCGTATCAAAAAGGTATCACTTTAGTATTGGATTTTTTAAATCCAACACCATATTGGATGCTAATTCTGCCCAATACCCTAATTAGAAAAATATAAATATATAATAAATTTGTTTGGTATTTATATATGTCAAAATACTAAAAATATTAAATTAGGTAAAAAAAAAAGAGTCAATTTATTATATTTTAATCTAAATGGTTCGATTTATTTGATTATTAATCATTTGCTGTAACTATATTTAACCATATTTATAATTGAATTAGTGTAGTAAAAGATAATTATACTCGTGCCTAACCTTTCTTAAGTTTATAGATTATATAAGCTCTCTAGACTATGGAATAAGACTAATAAGTAGAACACTAGCTAGAAAACTTTAGAGAATAAGAAAATATGATTTGATTGAGTGATCTCATTTGTAAATTGTTCTTAAATTTTTTGGAATTTCAGTGATCTTAGCAATATATCTTGTTCTTAAGAGTAGGTGATTCCAAATTCATTTCAGTTAAGTCATATATGAGATGTTTTACCCCAAAAAAATTCCTCCTAAAATATGTAAATTGGTCATAGAAGGTTTTTTTACAGTATATCATATTTTTCATATTAAATCAGATACTGTATCTTATAAGTAAAATATATATCATTATCATATACCAAATTTTCAATATAATGTAAATTTTATAACGTTCATACTGAAAATTTTAAAATAACAAAATTTTAACATGGTGCTGATGCAATACTGTCTATATCAAAATTATAAAAGAGAAAAAATTATTTATCCAGTTGCCCATTAATTAATAGAGATGAATAAAAATTTAATTAAATCAAATTAACTAATGAATAAATTTAAAAGTTCATTTGGGTTATTTTCAAATTTTATTATTTTTAGTTATTTCAATTTGATTTTAAAACTTCTAATTTGGATAATAATGTGTGTTGAATTTATAAATTTTAATATTAAAATCCAACACTACACTGTCGTGCCGATTTTATTTAATATCTTACTTAGAAAAATAGATAATTATTTAATAAATTTATTTAGTATTTCAGTATCATTATATTTTAAAATATTAAAAATTTAAATCTTATATTCATACTAAAAAAAATAATATTATATAATAACATATTAAAATTTTCAATATATTATTAATATTGAACCATGTTCGCGGAAGAACGAAATTAAAAGACATAACTTAGAATTCTGAGTGTATAAATGTTAGATGTACATAACTCAAAACGTTGATGGTTTAAAGAATATAACTAGTTGATGTAATAGCCATATGAGCAGTAAAAGGTGACTTCCTCATGCCACACTTAGCTATCATTTCACGTAGTGTATATTCATCCCATCATCAAGAAAAAAAACTTATGTGTTTGAAAAGTAACTCTAAATAATGTACTAATCATTTTTTATAATTTTTTGAATTGTAGGTACTTTATTCAAAATACAAAAATTACTTATACTTTAGTATTAGAACACTACCATGATAGTTAAGTATAGTAAAAAAATATTAAAAAATTCAATACACATCTATCGTATCAAATATATCAATATTAACGATATATCAAAAAATTATATATAATATTATATTAAATTTTTCCGTATCAATATAAAATATAATATTTGTTTATATTTCAATATATTCTAAAATATCAAGTAAATTTTCTTATAAATTATTTTTTTAAATTAGGAATTTAAAGTTTTATATTAGATTTTAACTTTTAAATAATTAAATCAATCGCCCTCACCAAAATCAATACTTCTCGTTGTTTTTGTTTGTATTCATCTAATAGCATTTGTTATCTAATTAATAGTCAATTATCTAATAAATAGTCAATTAGATAATATAATTTTTTTATTATAATTTTGATATAGACAATTTGTACTAATATACCGAAATTTTTTCTTTGAACCATATATATGAAATTGATATCAAATTTTTTTATATATTTCATATGAAAAATTTTTAATATAATGTAAACTTTATACCGTTAATACTGAAAATTTTGAAATATTCGGTACAATAAACATATTAAAATTATAAAAGGTAAAAAAAAATTATTTATCAACTTGTCCATTAATTAATAGAGATGAATAAAATATAGTTAAATCAAACTAACCAATCTGAACAAATTTAAAAGTTCATTTTGGTTATTTTGAAATTTTATTATTTTTAGTTATTTCAGATATTTCAGTTGATTTTTAAAATTTCTAATTCAATTAATAATGTGGTGTTGTATTTTTAAATTTTAATATCAAAATCCAACAATACACTAACGATTTTATTTAATATACTAATAAGAAAAATAAATAATTATTTAAGAAATTTTTTTGGTATTCTAGTATCATTATATTTTAAAATATTAAAAATTTAAATCTTATATCAATACTAAAAATTTAATATTATATAATATCATATTAAAATTTTCAATATATCATTAATATTGGAGCATGCTCGCGGTTATAAAAGACATACCTCAAAATTCTGAGGTTATAAATGTTGATGTATATAACCCAAGGCTGATTGATTAAAGAGTATGACTAGTCGAGGGAATAGGGGCAGTAAAGAGTGAGTTACTCACGCCATACTTAGTTATCATGTAATGTATATCAATCTCATCAGTCAAAACATCATGTTGGATAATTCCCTTGAAACAAAAAAAGTAAATATTAACACAATCATAACTTTGAGAAAAAAAAACTAATTAATTTTTTCAATAAAATAAAACAAATTGAATTAATAAAATATGATTATCTTTATCCGATTGTAATCTTTTAATCGGTAACTTTGAGAAACTATAAGTCCATCGGAAATTCAATTTTGATGCCAAGAAAAAAAATTATGTGTATGAAAAATACTAATTACTGTTTTATAATTTTTTGAATTATAGGTACTTTATTCAGAATACGTGTGTAGAAATTAGTTATAATCTAGTATTAGATTGGTCACTACCGTGTTAATTAAGCATAAGTGAAAAATTATTAAAAATTTTCAATGCACATCTATCATATCAAATATATCAATATTAATCATATATCAAAAACTTTTATCTAATATTATATTAAATTTTTGGATATCAATATAGAATTAAATATTTTTTTATTTTTTCAATATATTCTAAAATATCAAGTAAATTTTATAAATTATAATTTTTTAAGTAAGATTTAAATGTTTTATATTATACTTTAACTTTTAAATAATTAAATCAATCGGCCTAACCAGACTGAACCAATAATTCTTTTCATTTTTATTCATCTCGTAGCATTTGTTATCTAATTAATAGTCAATTAGATAATATAATTTTTTATATATATTATAATTTTGATATAGACAATTTGCACTAATATACCGAAATTTTTTATTTGAATGATATATATGAAATTGATATCAAAATTTTTGATATATTTCATATGAAAAATTTAACTCACTCTTTATAGCTCTCATGTCTATAATGCATTAACTTGTAAATGGTTGGCAAGTATATGATCATTTAGAATATTTCACAATTGATTACATAAAATATGTTATCGAAATACCATCTCTATATATTATTATTATTTTATAAAAAAAATTCATAATTAAATTAATAAAATTTTAAACGGTAATTTAAAAAAAAAAATTGAATTAATTTGATTGCACTTTCACTTAAAATATTTTCATTTTTAGTAGCAGAGATAAAAGCTAATCAATAAACTATAAAAGCAAAAGGTGCTACTAAATATGCTGTGTAACCAAAATTAAATCAAATTAAATCCTTAATTTCTAATTTTTTTTAATTATAAAATTGTGATTTAAAATCCAACCTATCATATTGAAATAACCAAAATTGAACCTATTAAAAATGTTTCATGTA